>VUYV01000026.1:5098311-5198385 GCA_008711295.1 Anarhynchus alexandrinus
GAGGGTGGTAAGGCACTGGAACAGGTTGCCCAGAGAGGTTGTTGAGGTCCCATCCCTGGAGGTGTTCAAGGCCAGGCTGGACGTGGCCTTGGGCAACCTGGTCTAGTGGGAGGTGTCCCTGCCTATGGCAGGGTGGTTGGAACTCGATGATCTTCAAGGTCCTTTCCAACCTAAACCATTCTATGATTCTATGATTCTTTGTAAATTGGTAAGAGCTTGTAAATGCTCTGACCTCCACCACAAAGTTTCTCCCATAAAAAAAAGGATTTAATTTGTAGTGTTCTTTCTTTGTGATGTGTTCAGATCAATTTTCCTCTCTGAATGAAGAGGCCAAACAGTAATGACATTTTTATTGCTTTAATCGATGTTGGATTGAAAAAGATACCAACACCCATCCAACAATTAATAGGGTAGTTACTGTGACTCCTAGTGCTATATCTGAAGGGCAAGAGATGAAGTTTGGGTCCTCCTTACAGAGTACTCAGTGTTTTTAAAAAAAACAAACCTGTGTAAACAAAAAGGACTTTGAGTACGAACACAAAGATTTAATACTTGATGAACAGTTTCAGCTTCCTGTAAGGAAACACGTTTTTTCTGAATACATCGACATACCTAATAAATGACACTGCAAAACCAGTACCATTACAGGAGAGCGTCCGTGCTAAAAGAGGAAGACAATCTTTCATGGATTCTAAACCCTACAGATTTTTCCTTCGTTATTCGTGTTCTAACACCATTATCATGGCATTCTGCACCAGACTGCAACACCACCTCTTCTGCAACATAGTTCAGTGTATTGTTAAAGGAATATACTGGAAGGCATCAACCTTCTGTCTGCATGCTGGTGTCAAGCCAAGTCTGCAGCTACCACACCCCACAGTCATGCCATGGTCAAACGTAGATTTTGTTCACCCTTACCACTGACCCGCCATGTGACCCTGACAAGCCATTTTACCATTTCATGCCTCAGCTCTCTACCAAGAATTAACAATATCGAATTCAACTCTGTGACCTACACACCCATTACAAAAGTTCTAAACAAATTTGTTATTACTAATTTTTCTGAACCGTGTTCTGCACTTCAGGACAAAGAAATCATGAAAGACTTTCTTTTTATTCTGCCTAACCATTTTGATGAAACAAAAATTAGAAAGATAAATGGCAATTTATTTCCAATTTAATGCTTCGTAGATTTGAAGTGGTTACATTCATCTTCTTCCTGCCACTTGCCATTTCCCTTTCAACTGCAACATACAGTAAAACTAAGAGCAATGACAAAACATGCTGCTGATACGTGGTATTTTACAGAATTCTCCACAGGATGCCTTACTATTAATTGAATGTTGTCTTTCCTAGGATAAGGTATACTTTCATAAATGGTGTTTTTCAATGCTTGAATATAAACTACAAAAAGACCACTGTTTGTACTTCGGCTTCACCACTCCCTTCCCTGTATTTCAGGATACATTAGTCTCGTTAAACTTTTTACTGATTTTATTAATTCCTCCCAAGAAAAATTAACTTAAGCTAAACTGTAGTAAAAAAAAAAAAGTATATTTTTGACAATAGGCTTCTTGTTAAAAAATATTTTATTCTCCTAGTATTTTCATATTCTAATAATTTATTGGACATACTTAATCCATAAACAAGTACATTTAACTGAGAAAACACAACCCAAAATGTTAACAGACAGAGAGAGTCACTTGAGCTGAATTTGAACACTCAATAGTGAGGACTGAAACCCTCTTAAGTGGAAACAGTCCCTACTACACTTCATAAGTTGGGTGTATGCATCAAGAGCAGAACAGTGCCTGTATTTACCTACTCACAAATTACCAAAACTCAGTAGGTATCATAATTGCCACACAGACCTCACAGCTGATGCTCTGTTCATTGTCTGTGAAGTAGTAAAAATATACTTGTTTGTTTGTTCTCATTTTAAAATAAAGGTACAGCTATAAATAATAAAGCCAGAGACCAGAGGGTCTGAACTACCCCATCTTCTGGAGCATGCACTGTCTCTTAGCAAGATGGACCAGATTCCCTTTATACAAAATAAGAAATTTAGTTTTTAAAACAGTTTTGATTTTAGTAATGGAAAATTTAGTTCTTAAATACCTATTTAGTATTTATTCCAAATTATACCATATGCTGTCTCTATTGAAGTTGCTACATTACAACAATTATCATCTTCATAATTGACCTCCTATTATGTCAGACTGCTGTAATTTAAACCCTGAAATTCAAACTAAATTACAATCTTTCACCCTTAGGCACTCAGATCAACTTGAAGTATTGAGCTGTCCCTCTAAGCAAAGAGATGAAGGTCAAACAAAGGACACTTTTCCTTCAGTAAAAGTACTTAATAGTTTTTGCTCAGCTCTTGTATCTTTACTGAATAGGCTGACTGATAAGGTGAGAAGACAGGGGACACAGATAAGCCTGTCAACCCACAACAAAAGTTTCTGTTCAATGCCACCTTCTGCAGATAAGGCAGAAGCATTATTTTAGAATACACAGTAGACAAGCTATGATTTACCATCCTGGATATCACCATGAATGCAGCCTCATATACATAATCATCTAAATATACGTATTTTTGTAACATACCTTTGTGCAATGGTTGAGGCATGGTTAAAATCTGGATAAGCAAAAGGGATGAGACATCTCTGTAAAGCACAGGAACTTCTGGCAGCTCTTCACTTATCAGCCTGGAAAGAAAACCCAAAGAAAAATAACTTCTGATACCATAAACCCATTTTTCATTTTCATATTTTATTTTGTATTTTATTTTAAATAGTATTACATTTGATATCAAGCTTACAGAAGCCAAATACCTGACAATTCACTAACTGATCCTGATTTTAAAACCTAATGGATTATAATGTTACCTAATGTTAATAATGGATTGCAATAACTCACGAGGAAGTTACCATTTGGGTACCTGATTCTTGTTGAAGTATTTTAAACCTTTCCAAAACTGCCTGAACTAATTATTTCTATGTACAGACTCAAGTAACATTCAGTATTCCACTTTTAGAACTTACATTCTAAAATAAGAATATATTGCATAGTAACGTAATAATTTAATTGGTTTTCAAAGCGTGGAATTTTACAAGTATACGTATATCCATTCTGTAACAGCAACGAATCCTCTAATTACCTTAATGTTACAGGAATTGCTCCTATTGGAAAACACTAAGACCTTAGAAAAGGTATTGCTTTCCTTTATGTACAGAAATGAAGACTCAAGCAGCCATCACAGGTGGGATTATGCAATCTTACACAGTCTTTATTAAAAAGCCCATATGGCTAGAAGGACAGCAAATAAGCACATAAAGAGACACTGCAAACTTTTGAACTATTCGGATTCACTGAGTGACATAACATCACCTTGTAGTCTTATACTTCAAAGCAGAAAATGTCTGCAGATTGGAGGTAGTATTTTTCTAGCTTGGTGTAGCAGTATCCAACAATATTCCAACCAACAATATTCCATAGTTCAACAGCTGAGTCAAAATGGCGAAAAATCAAAATGTTGAAAAAACCCCATAATTCTCCCCTCTTTAATTGATATGGAGCATGAAGGAGATCTCAAGCAGGAGCAGCTGGTACAATGTGATACGCATCCTCCATTGTCACCTTTCCCCTTCTGCAATACGCACAGAAGAAAGTGCTGTTTGCGTTCTTATTCCCATTCCCAAACAGTGGTGGTGCTACCTGGTTGGCTGTTGAACGTCAATGGAGTAACTGAGGAGGAGATGTTTGAGGTATTTATTTGTACTACCACAGGAGCTATATCGTGAGGCCCTAGAATAACTGACCCTGAGTCTCCTACGGAAAACAGAGTCCTCACCAGCTTCTTACAAATGGATGTGAATGTTGCAAAGGAAAACACCACATGCTATCGAGTTCCTTGCAACTGCCACGTGATTGAAATGCTGGCCTAGAAGGGTATTTCTGTTCTATCGCTCCTTAGGCTTTTCATCTTTTTTTTCCCTCCTCTTCTGTCATTCTTCTCTACTGGTCAGAAACTGCAGGAAAAACAATTCTCCCTCTCCTGGTAGGAGCTTCCCTTACTTAGGGCAGCTATAGGCCTCTATGCCATATGGCACTTCACTGGGCCCTCCATAAAAAGTCAGGAAATCAAAAACATCTGCCTGCTACAGTTTCAAGGTTATCTTCATGCTTTGTTCCAGCAATCTTCAGTGTCCTGCGGGTAAACCACAACTGAAGTGCTAGTTGTATTGAAAATATACCCATATCCCTATGAAGATCTACCCCGAAAAGCACAGCCTCACTCTCCTCCTTTCGATTGCTCTGCAACACATTGTGGACCGTAGAGTTTCCCAATGAGGCTTTCTTAAGCCCTGCAGCAGGTGCCCAAGTTTCTGTACAAACAGAATCAGATTGAGGAAAGAAACATACAGAAAAGATATTTAAGCCCTCTTCTGTCTCGGCTCAGCCCTTTCAGAGCATGACTGGTGAACTGTTGTCAGATCCAATTATTGCCTCTCTTCCAAGAGGATCAAACTCTTCCTCTGATCCCACTCAGCTGGCACTGTCTACTCCATTAGCTTAGTTGATGCCTCTCTTTATGAAGGCACCAACTCCCCTTGGTGCCACCTATCACACACAGCAGACAATCTGAGCTCTTGCAGACTGTGCACTGGAAAAGGTCATCCACATGAGGTGGGATGTGGGTGCATGCAGAAGATCCTTAGTGCCTTCTAATAGCTTTGGGGATCCAACCAGTTTATCATCACATAAACATGATGCTGCTTCTGGAAGGAAACCCCTGCGTAGTTACTGATTTCACGAAAACCCTGACATCTCTCTACACAAAAGGCATTGCTAGGAATCATCTGCGATATGAATTTTAACATGCAGAAGCAGTCATATAAAGGGAGGATTAAAAGAACACTTTTGGTCATAGTAACTGTGTTATCCAACCATACTTTTTTAAAATACTCTCCTTCCCCTCTCTCCCACCTCAGTACGGAAGACTCTGAAACAATAATTGTATTAAATGGCTAAAGTTTCCAGTCATTTTATGCAACACTCTCAATTGTGAGAATGAGCACAAATGGCTTGGTTGATCGGTCTTATAAAATGAAGTTTCAGAAACATAGTATAACTGGTCCTTTTGAATTAATGAACCCAAACAGCTACAGAATAAACACCATCCATAATGCCTTGTTATAATCAATCATTTCATAAAATGATTGTTTTAAAACAACACTGCAACATACATAAATATAGATATTTATATAGGGGAGCCTCCCAAACAAAAACCATATACTCTAAAAATCAGTATATTGAAATCTAAAGCAGACAAGGGGGCAAAAATTTGCATCACACTATCAAGTCTCATTTTCAAAATCATGCAGGCAATGAAGATGCTAATCTCACTAAGTCCCTCTAATTCTACTTTTACCTACAGCTAGTTCTATTTTATGATCTATGACACTGAGTTTTAAAATAACCCTCATTACATAATGGCTTTAAAACCATGGACAACTCTTAAATTACCTCTCACCTTTCATTTTTAATTTATACATAAACTGGGGAAAAAATATTTTGGAATAATATTAAGAAAAAAAAATTAACTCCCTCTGGTCACATTTACGTGAACACCTCTTTCCGACAGGAGTATCAACGTCAGTATCATTTAACAATCCTGTAACAATTAGGTCAAATACCAGTTCTGACAACATTAGGAAATATTGTTATATATACAGAATACCGTGATTGACTGGCAACATCACAAATAAATGAACTCATTTTCACATGCAGGACCAACTGAACTCTTTGTCTAATTTATTCATTTCATAAGAATTGGAGAAGTAAAGCTACATTACATGTCAGGGTTTTAGATAAGCGGCTTCCGTTTACGTCAAGCACTGCAGCATATGAAGCACTTAAAAACTGCTCTGTCATTTGTTAAGAGCATAAGTAACTTCTTCATTATGACACTGAAACAGAATTTATAAAATGTGTTTAGAGATGTGTTTTATGGAAATCGTGCATCCTATTAATCCCCAATGCATATGTGAAAGCTTGATAAATCTGACTTTACAAAAAATTGTGCCACAGAAGCGCTGAATAAAATGAAAGCAAGTACCATTTCAGATGGGACCAAAGTAATATAAAATGATTCAAATGAATTATAGCTGTATGTTGTACCCATTAAAAAAAAGGGAGGGGAGGTGGAAATAAACTGTATAGTGCAATATAAACTTGTACCAAAATGAAAAATGAAATATGCATTGCTCGACTTTCTCTGTAGAACTGACCTCTCCTCCAGCCCAAGGTAATTGGGCTGCACCTCTCACTGTGCCAATACCAGAGCTGTCTATCAGCTGACAGCTGAGCAACTCTGCCTCTGTATTCTGCATCCTCCTCCTGATAGAGGTTATACAGGAATCACTTATTTGGGAATGGATACAGAGGAATAGAAAATTCTGTTCTACTTTGAAATAAGCAGTATTTGCTTATGGCCTTTCCTTACGCATATGGTCCCCTTCCCCTCCTCTCAGCTAGAGACACTAAAAATTTTTGTTTGATGCTAACTCCAACTGATAATAAAGTTAGAAAGTCAATAAAGTGGAAGTTTTGAGCCTCACACCTCTTCAGACTGCCAGGTACAGAAAACCTGAAACACGGGGATACGGATACAGCTAAACAAAGCCTTCATCAACCAGGGCAAATTTATATTCTCTTCAGTATTTGCAGGATGAGAAATACAGTCCACAAATCCCAGCCTGCAGAAAGGTGAGAGTAATACACAGCTTCTGATGTTCATGATAAGAAAGTAGAATTCTACTATTTATTCTGGCTACAGTCTAGAATATAATCACAATTTCTTATTTGCTCTTCATTGTGTCACAGCAGATTTTACAGCAGGTCAGTTTTTCTCATTAGACAACACAGGATTGCACTGACAGTACTAACATTAGGCATTGCCCCTTCTCTCTTTCACCACTGTGCTTCCAGCACACCCTTGTCACCTGCTCCCAAACTTATGCAAATTAACCTTTTTAAAAAGATGGATTAGTTCCTTAACTTTGTTCATGATGCAGCCTGCTCAAGTTACATCAGCACAGCTGAAGAAGATGGTGAGCTACAGTACAGGGGAAGGAAGAAACAGCCAAGAGTGAGTACTCCTGAAGCTGGCATTACTGTTGAAACCTCCGTATCATAACATGTTTCCTGAGATACTGGTGTTTCATGCAGGATTTGTCTGTTTATTGAACAGATCACGTAAGTCCTGTTGCAGCATGTGTATGTATATACTACCTCTTGCACAAACCTTAACTAAACCCCATTGTCCCATCATCCTACTCTCTGTCTGCCTTGGACCATCTCAGAAAAACTGTTTGATTTTTCCCATTTCACAAGTTTCTGTGATGGAGATGTGACTTAAGAGGTTCCCACGCACAGTTGCTCATTCCCATCCCTGTGCTGCAGATTGTTGCCCCAGTACGACACTATAAACAATCACCGAAGTGACCTAGCTTAGAACAAAACAACAGCAACACTTCAGTGAAAATAACCCAGTATATTTCAGTTCATCATGCAGTTCCCCCCCGCAACTGTTTCTACTGTAGAATCCGTAATGCTTTACAGAATCATTCTTTGTCGACAGTTTTTGTCCCTCAAGACACACAAAAATTTCAGCTTTCGTAGAAATGTAAATTTTAAAAAACATATATCCTTTTATTTCAGGTTTGGCGTTCCTGAATCTCTGGCTATTCAGACTAGTCCATTAAATTCACATCTGTGTTAAGTAATTATTGCCTCCAGCTGCTCTTTCTCTGCCCCCTGCCAGAAGCTATTATTCCCCACTTACACCACAATAATTGTTTATTTGATCACCCTTGAAACCAGATCTGCCCCTAGTAGAACAATTTGCTTAAGCACAGCCTGTGGGACCAAGCATATATTAAATTTGACAACATGAACTGCAGAGGAGAAAGAATCCACTATACCATTCACAATTTCATCAGACTTAGCATTATCTTTTTTCCTCCCTCTTCCTTCAAGCAGTTCACATTATTTAGGCCCTTTCCTATAGGTTATCTTCTTGCTCAGTAATACAGTCAGATAATATAGATCTTTTCCTCTCACTGACTTGTTTTTCTACAAGTCTTTACTTAAAGTCTCACGGACTGCTCAAGCTGATGATTCCAATTACTTGGTTAGCTTCAAAATGGCAGAGTGCTATCCACATCTTAAATCTGCAGTGGTATTTCTCCACCATCTTCTTGATCTTCTTCAGTTTACAGCAGTGTACTACCTTCTAATTGCTCTGAGCATTCTTTCCTGTACCTGAAAAAATTTGCTATTCTGGATTTCTCAAAAGGCTGTGTGACTCTAAGAAGAGTACAATTAGATCATACACACCAATCATATGAATGCCATCTTCAAGTGAAACTACTACTTCAAATTTCTAGATTATATAATTATGGATATCTATCTTATACTTTAATTTATAGATTAAGAACATGTCCCCAGTTTGCCTCCTCTGCAACTTTCTGGGGCCTGCAGGCTAAGGTAAGAAAAGCATTCCAAGGAGGGAGCAAAGAAATTCTAGCTTGACTGCATCTGTCCATCTCACCAGTAAACTATTTCATGGCAAAATGGATGATCTCTCAGTTACAGCTTCCTAAACCATTTAGGACTTAGTGCCAAACCAACATCAGCAAGTCTACCAAGAAATCTCGAAAAACAGTACAGGAAACAAGAGAACTGCTCAAATGCATCCCCACCATGCAACACCACCTGCAAAGCAAGCCATTATGGTCTACAGTACCATTCATTTCAAAGTGATTCAAAATACTGCCTAATGACATCTAACTTGCAGCACTCTAACCTTGACCAATGCATGGTGAATTCCATCAAGTCTGTAAGGATGACAAAAAGCTGCACGTGCAGAAAAAGCAGTCCCTCTGTTAATAGCTGCTTCCAAAGCGAGCAAGCTCTTCAAATACCACAATGAGAAGTGCATGATCGGTCCCACAGCCATTCAGACTGTCAACTGCCCATCAACATGATTTTAATTTTGCCTGGTATAACTCAGTCAATCATACACCAAATTTATTAACCTTGTTCCGCTGCTCAATCTAAGTCAGGGCAGGATCACGCAAAAACATACTCTCAAAGTAGTTTGAATGCATGCTGAATAACGTAGGTTTTCAGGTTATAAAATTCTTGATGCTTTGTTCTGCTAATGGTTTATAAACTAACCTGTTAATCTAGTCTAATTACTGCAATAATCTAATGTTGACTGCGAAAAAAGACCTGAGACAAAGAGGAAAACAGTAAAATCTCAAACTAGAAGCAAGTAGAAACGTTTTAATAATTTTTCCTAATCTGCAGATTAGGATTGTGGCATCACTATCCTAGCTCAATTTTTGAAATCCCATGAAGATTTCCACCGAGGGCTCCTAGAAACACACTGACAAATACACAGCTGGATAGACACTAAAAAGTCTTTTCAACATTATTGCATTATTGCAAGCTACAAAGTGGAGACCTTAGCTACGAAGAAGATGCTTAAGGTGCCAAGAGAAAAACAAAATTTACTGTTCTCCTCTTATGAGGAAAAATAATCATCTGGTTTTAGGCAAGAAACCTTTTTTCTCACCATCAAGGCAGAATCTGAAAAGTGAAAAGCCTTAAATCAAGTAGGGATATGAGTCCTTGCGGAACACAGATAAATGGCTCCACTTATTATTGTTAATCCTTGTACAGCTTTGTAAGTAAGAGTTATGTTTTAAAAGCAAACTCAGGTAAATAACTTGTTTAAAATAACATGAAAACTTTTAGCTTCAAATAGAATTACTTCTTACATATATTAGGCCTACTTATGTTATTTCTGCAACTTATTAGCTAATAGCTAATTAGCTATTAGTTGTTGCCCAACTTTCAATAAACTATTTATGAACTTAATCTCGATGTAAATTTTGTCTAGCATCTGTACCTAGAATGGCAGTGCACCTATCCACTTATCCCATACTATTAAATTTTCATATGCTTAAGCTCGCAAGTGGTGTATTTAAGTTTTAACTCAAAACTGGAACGTGTCAGATTTTATGTAAAAGAAATGAAAAAATTTAGTTTTACAAACACATACCCACAATTTGTAGATGTGAAGTTCATCAGCCTACCTCACAGTGAATTTAAATTAAGAGAGAAAGTTACCCAAAGTCCCTCTGTAAGGATGTTTCTTTCACAAGGTAAAACTGATATTTGGTAAATTAAAATACTTGCTCTGAATTTTTATCCTGGATCGGCTGCGTTAGTTTTCTCCAGGGATTGTATGCAGAGTCTATACTGTAGAGGCGCATGTGCATGGCCAACACATGGAACAGCTGATCTGAAAGGTGAAGAAGATAGATTGCTGATTATTATGTACAATAATATGAAGTATTTTACATTAAGTTGTGATCATTTATTTTACAAGATTCTGAAAAGTCTGTCATGTCAATCCAAATAGCTGGTACCCTAACAAGCATCTTTTTATATATTTTTTTTTAATTTGTATTTTAAAAAAAGGTTTTGAAGATAAGTCAGATTTCAATAGAAGGCAGTGAACTTATGCATGTATACGACAAAATTATTTTGTTTTCTCTCCTGAAATTCCAAAACAGAGAAAGGCTGCTTAGAAAGCTTTGACCAGATCTCAGTTTTAGTGCTTATAAAAAAAAAAACCTCCACATAACTTAATGATAGGTCTTTTTAAAAATCCTGTTTCGTATGCTGTTATGTTGCTAAGGTTCCATGCTCCCTTCACTTCTCTCTTCCAGTTTATGCCAGAAGCTGTGATTTCTTTAACATCTCATCTAAACAGAGACTGATACACTTTTAACACACAGCTTTTATTCCTCTCACTCACAGTTAAGTCCTGTGCACAACATATTTGAAATTAACCTAAAGTTGACAGTTCTGGCCTATAGCAGGATCACTTCGGCTCTTCATCCTTAAAAGGTTATTATTCTTTCTGCCTTCATAAGGTTATTTTGTTGGTAACTTTTGGAAGTGGAAAAAAGCCCTAACTTCTGACCACACCACAATGACACTGAAGTAGCAACAGTCTTTATCACTGCAGAGATTTGTTTATACAACCTGCAGGCAAAGTTTGTTGATATTCATCAATTGAAAACCTTATGTACATCCACTGTGTCAAAAATATCATTTGCAAAACACTTTTAGAACCTTTTGAACAAAGGATGCTTGGCTTATTATTCATGCATGTTACTGCAGCATCATATATTAAATGTATACTTTTCATTTCTCTATCAATCATATGATCAACACAAAAAAGATAACATCTAATCCTTTCTCCCCTTAAGTGAGCTAAGAAGGCAGGCACCATCTATGTTGACAGCATTTTCACAGAGGTACGTAAAATAAGAATCTCAGACTTCACTTATTTTTCTGTTTTTATAATACAGTTACAGTTTGGAAAAAAAGCATCTTTTTTATCTTCATAGGTTTATATGAAAATCATATTTTAAAATATATTTCCCACTTTTTTCCTCCTGTCACACTGTATCTTGCTATTTGCTGCCATGTGTGCTCCTCCTGTTCAATTTTCTGGGATCCTGCTTCCTTCCTCCCTTTCATTTCAACTTTTTTCCTTAGTATCTTGTGATCTCCACCCCACCCCCCCTTTATTCTTTCAGTTGATCCCTTTGCCTCCTACTCTTTTCATCTCTCTCCCTTCTCTCTCCAACCCACTTGCTCAACCTACACACTCACTCACAGGTCCTCTTTTTTAAGTAGAAATAGCAGCTATTAATTTATTTTCCATAAATAGACAATTACTCAGAGGTACGCAATGGCCAAAAAAGTCGCATGATGAAATCAGCTGACTGCCAGAGCCTGAGGGCTGTAATTAGCTCCTGGGGTTTGTAAAATAATTGGAGATGTAGATGGCATTGGAATTGATTGCTGTCACCTGCTTTTTGAATAAAAACAGTCAATGAGGACAAAATAAGTTATCTTTTCTCCTGGCAAGAGATTCTAGCAAAACATTGCTTTGCTGACAAACTTCAAAACCCTGAAAATATGCTGATATTTCATCAAAATAATAAAAAACCTGCCAGTATGGTTTTAGTTGGAACGAAACCCATGAAAGTATCTGTTCCTTCCCTCTGCCTCACTGCTATTAAAAGGAATGTAATTTTTTTCTGAACTGCTCCTTGCCTCAAACAGAAATGGGCAGCTATGCAAAAAAAAAAAATAATAAAACGCTTAGCATAATTAATTAACCCTCTGTTCCTTTAATAGCTATTTCCCTGAGCTTTTACTAATATGAAATCAAGCAGACAAGCATCAAATTCTAGCACTGGAGAATTTATTTGTAATCTCCAGGTGTGTAACATTTATGGAATCAAGATACATTCTAACATTGACTGAATGTGAACAGAAAAATTCAGTTTAGCGGTCTTGTAAGACTCTATTTTTTGTGATTAAGGCAGCTATCGCTCCTTTACAAGAAAATGTGTTTATAGCACGTAAATGTAAAGCTAGGTGGCAAGTAATAAGATATGGTTACAATGACCTTTTATGAAATATTTTTTTTTATGAACTGACTTAAAAATATGAAGACACCCTCTCAGGCAATGCAGCACTGCCACGCCAGTCTCTGGACCTGGGGCAGCCAAGGACTAACACCGCCCGCTAATGGGAATGCCACCACAGACATGGCCTGGTGGCGTGCACCTTCCTCGCTGGCAAAAGTGAGATCCGATTTGTCTATTACATCCATATTTGCATTTCTGAGAAGGTTTCTAAGAATTAGCAAAAAACTAAGGCCTGGCCAGAGGAAGATACATGGGTTTCTTTCTTCACAAACATTTTTCTGTTTTATACCACAGTGACTCTGACTGCTTTACCTCAAATTTACTATCATTATAGAGTATTGGAGACAGCCAAGGAAAACACCAGAGCACCGAAAATCTGGAACTGGCAACTTCTTTGTGCACAAAGTGCTTAGTGTTTCACCACATTCTTATGCTTGAGCGACTGGCAGAAATCTGCCTTGGGCCAAATGAATACCAGAGGTTTTTTTCCCCTGTATTCGTGTGCATGCATCATTCCAAAACAGAAACATAAAAACACAGAATAACTTCCCATTTTTTAATACACTACTTAGAAGCTTTAAAATACACTTTTCTACCTTTTTTGTTTTTAAAAAAAAACAAGTAGCAGCAAAACATTAACGTGATGACAGCCCCCAAAAAACAACATTGCCTAGTCTTGTGAAGAATGGAAAGGAGGGCCATAACCCACTGAGCATCCACCGCTTACAGTGGATCTTACGGCCAGTTGTCTCCAGGATAGCCCACCTTTCCAAGCAGGAAAGACAGGATCTGGGTGTAGCTCAGAGTCACCAAAATAACATTCTTAACAAAATTTGGTAGAAGAATATTGATTTTAGAAAGCATAGCAGCAACAAAATGAAAGAATGATAATTATGAAGTCACAACAAAATGAGAATTAGAGGTTTATTGATAACAAATCATGAGAAGTAAGCTGTGAAAAGAATTTGAATATGGCCCTCCTTTCCTAATAACTTCATAATATTTGAGACAGGCTGCATCCAGTTAAATTGAGTAAATATAAAAATCATAAAATTTGAATGCACAATATAACTTACTGCTGCAAGTCATCAGGGGCTTGGCAGGATTCCAAGATTTAGACATTTAAGCGGGCCAGACTATTACTGGCTTTAAAACATGTTCATACGACTTAAATACTACCTAGATTGAAGCAGCACTGTCTCAGTCGTCCCAACTTATTTAGATGGTCTTTGTTTTCACAGAATACACGTAAAGCTTATATAAAACACTAAATAGAGTCATCTAGATTACCAGTTAGACATTAGCTTTAACTTTGATTCATATTAGCCTTCTTAATTCCATTTCTAAATATTACAAAAATAAATCTATTGCTCCATACACTGCTGCTCTTGGTTCACTCTTCAACTCTTCCTATACCAGCTCTACTTCTCAGGGTTACCCGGTTGTGAGAGAGGAGCAATGAACTCGGTTGGAATCGGTACTTTCAAAGAGCAGCTCAAAGGATAAGACTCTGTCTTTGCACTGGGACTGAAGCAATTAGAGGAAATGTTCTAATGCTGCTCCTCTCACAAAAAACCAAAGATAATGGGTATTTTGTCTACATATCCACACTGCCTGCACTAGCACCTGCAGTTGCATTCTTTACTATTTTTAGTATTAAAACACACTGATTTTACAGATGTTGGCCAAGGTCTTAAAAATATTCTGCTACGCCAAAGTGCATAAAGCAGGTGCCTATAAAGGTGATTTCACAGCTCTTTTCAGGTCTAGCATGGTATGCACAACACAAAGATGACTAAATTCAGAGAGATCCCTAGAATGGCAGAACTTATAAAAAAAAACTGTGCTGAACTGACAAAAATGAGTGATTAAGGAAGTTACATGCAGGTGTAATTTTTGGTCTCACTAGTAACCTTGCTTTGGTCTTTGCCAAAATGACTCCAAATTTCTCCATGAGTTTTGCTGCCTTTTTTGGTTCTTTCTTGTCTCTTGACTGTAAACTCAACTCTCAAATTACCAAAGTTGAAATCAGAGGATTTTTTCTATTATTACTTCCGCAATGCATAGCAATGTGCTGTAATAATGATGACAAAGAAAATTAAGGAATTGGGTGACTTTGTTTTGCTTGCAAAAGTCTATATGATGTGTTTATTCTCCAGTCTCTCTCATATTTATGTTTTAGAAGGACATAACACACACTGCTGTCATGAAAATCTCTGCTTTGCTGTTTTGATCCAGTATTCTCTTTTTTCATTCTATAAATTAGCATTCATATTTACAATATCAAAAGATCACAAAACACAGTGACACAGCAGTTCACCGCAAGTGGAACTGAAAACACCCTTGTTTCAACTGCTGTGTGAGAACATTACCAGACCAGAGACATTACATCCTTTTCCCAAATTTTGCTGGAACTATCAAGAAGAACATAGATTATAACAAAAACCACTTGATACAACCAGATGGGACTTAATTGTTAATAAGGAGATTGAGGAATTTTTTTCTCCTTGTAGAGATTTATATAGTCCACTTAGCAACAGCAGCTGCAAAGACCTGCTGACAGCATCTTCCCATTCATCACTGATCCAGTAGATTGGAATCAGTGAAGAAAAAAAAACGTGAAGGTCAGGGAAAGCCTATTAAGGCATTAAGACATGAATAGTCTTTACAAAATCTTAAGCCTTAATTGCTGATGAAACAGCTAATTATCCTCAACACCAAACTTGCCAGTGTATGAAATCAACTTTAGCAATAGAATCCTAACAGTATCTATCTTTGCCTCTCCCATGCTAGGTATGAATGGCATACCAAGTTTTTTAGGAAATAGGATCATCTGTTGGTGAGAAACACTGCTTTTTCAAAGTTAGCATGAATAGATAGGCACCAAAGATCTGCAGATTGCCAGCTCCTAACTGAAAAACCAAAATAAAACACCACAAAACCAAACCAAAAAGCACAAACCAAACCAACCAACCACAGAAACCCATTGTACCAAGGCAAAAAGCATTCCCCAAAACTACTTTTACTCTTTTCATTTTCAGTGGCTGCAGAGAGGTGTGTAGGAATCTTTGCAACCGTGTTCACATTAATTGATTAGAAGAAGACAGTTGCAACTGAGCAATTCCTAAAAGAATTAGGTTTTTCTTTCTACAGAAGTGAACCATACTTAGTGGTTCCAAGTATCACTGCCATATGGATAAAATAGAGACAGCCATTACTATCAACATGGTTGAAAAATTTGACACAGAAGGAGCATGAAGCGCTTCAAAAATGCTTCATGTCACGATGACTTTCTGTGCACATAAAAACACTAAAAGCACTGACTAAATTGATACTAACATTATAATCAAGACAGATGACACTGCTGAGCCATCTACAAATGCAAAGCACAGGCTTTAAATGAACAAAAGTAGAAAAAAAATATTAAAAAAAGCCCCCAAACAACGGTGGAACAATACGGTTTCTCAATGGTTAGAACCATCACAGAAGTTATGAAGGTGCTGGACACTTCATTTAAGGCTAACTTGCACAAGTCTTACATACTTTTTTGATGTCCACTTGTAAACTAATGTCCTTTCTAATTAATGCAGTTGATGCTGAAATGCCAGAGTCTGCTATCTGTGAGAACTGTAAGGATAAGGAGCTCCTATACAGGGAAACTGAAGCCAGAGGACAAGGTAATAGAATATTTAATCCTTCCAAAAAAACCCCTAATGCTATCCTTACTCAAAAGGGAAAAACAGAACAAAACAAAAAAAAAAAAAGAAAAGAAAGTGGCCAGAAAGAAAGAACTTTTACAAAGTTAAAAGGAAGAAAGAACTAGATTATAATTTCATTTATAGATAGCTTTTGAATCTTGTTGAATTGTTCGCCCACTATTGCAAGATTACCAGAGTAACAATGACGGAGAAAAACATGTATACACAAGTTAAACAGAAATACAAAAGTCGTATAGAAAAGTCCCAATTATTCAGCCTTAATATTGTGTTCTGAAGCTGTTCTATAAATATAAAACAATGAAAAGGAAAAGCAAAACATATATCTCTCTAACTTTATAAAACAGGGAAATAAGACCTGTACTATTGCAATATATCATAGTTTTCCCCTAAACCCAAGAGAGTTTTCAAAGCCATAGACTCTAAAACTGTAACAGGGTCCTTAAAATAGGACTTGATTTTTAAGTAATAAATAAGACTCTATTTGCATTGTTTGGTTGCCTACTATTTAGTAACACACACTCATGCAAACATACAAAATTTCAAACTTTAAAATGGCAATTTTACAGACAAATTTTCTTCATCATTCTTCACACAGACTCAATCACTGGCCCTAACAGCTACATTAATCATTCTTAATTTTACCTCGCCAGAGCAGCTGCCCTCATGGTGCAATCTACTAAAACAGCTCTTGACCTATTTGTTCCCCCCATCTCTCCTGACGCTTGCTGCTGTAACAGCTCACCTGGGACAACATATTCCGTTTTCTGCAATATCTAATCACTAAACTTTACAGTTGTTACAAGACTAATACAGAGTGGTACGCTTAATCACAAGAGAGACACCTTACTATCTCACACATAAGAAAAGCAAAATGAGGTTATATTTTAGATTACTTCTGCTGGATCTGATACAAATGACGTTTAAAAAACAAAAGCAGTTTCAATACTGTACAATCAAGACTTTAACAAAACAGTATTCAAGTTCTAGATAGCGTATGGATTTAGAAAAAAGATCATTCTTTCCCCAGGGAATAAGACAATGAAGAAGTTGAAGGTACATTTTAAATGAAACTTTAAAGACAGGATTACCTCTTGGAAAAAGAAATGAGTATGGAAAAATAATAAAAGCTACTACAGAACATGTACCTAAAGAACCACAATTTTTTATCTCTAAATGCACCAATATGGAAGGGGCAATGAATGAAACTCTCATTATTATGTAATGGTTTAATGAAAACAAACCCTGCTATATATGGAGAAGGGATTCCGCTCCTACTAGTCATATTTAGCCTAATGTTCAATACTAAATATAATAATACTAATTGGAAGTACTGTACAGGTCTGTTCCAGGAGAACCCCATCACCTTGTATTAAAAATGAGTCTATTTTAATCCAAGATTAAAAATGACTAGTTTGCTATGTAACAATTTTACAAAATAAGTACCAATACAGAACACACAGAGCATGTGAACGCAAAGGTAACATTTATGTCTCCATGCTGTTTAAAGCTACAACACATTCATATACATAGCGCCTTTCACCTGAAAGTTTTCAAGGCCTTCTTCAATTTTTCTGAAGTGCAAGATAAATACTAAAACCACCAATATGACTAATTAAGATCTAAATAAGAAAATTTACCATTCTACCCAAAAGTGTGGAAAAAAGAATGTGCATTGTGTCTAAATGTTGTCCTTACCCCTTCGTAAGAAATAGGCACTAGAATTCTTAAGTAATGCAACTGCTAAAGGAAAAAGCACTATTTCCACGTGCATCACACTCAGTAAGCAAAATTACACAACAGTTTAAGAAAGGAACAGAAAAGCATTATAGTAAACAAACAAAATGCAATGTATTAAGTAGAAACTGGCACTGGAACAAATTGCTCAGGGAAGTTGTGGATGCCCTATCCCTGGAAGTTTTCAAGGCCAGGCTGGATGGGGCTTTGAGCAACCTGGTGTAGTGGGAGATGTCCCTGGCCATGGCAGGGGGGGTGGAACTAGATGATCTTTAAGGTCTTTTCTAACCTAAACCATTCTATGATTCTACGATACAAAAAAAATAATCAAGAAATGTTAACATACTTAACAAAAAAAAATATAAAAAAATTCACCAACAGTTTTCAGTTATAGGAAACACTCTACCAATTTCAGATTAAGTCCTTGTATGCAATTACTTGAAAACAGCCAAATCACATCATGGGGAAAAAAAAATTTCTTCTCTCTAAGTATATACACAATTCTGAGGACAAGGATTTAAAACAGAGTTTTCCTTACTGGGAGATTTTACCTTATATACAGATAGACAACTAATGCACAGTTTAGCAGCAGATTTGCTGCTATGAAGAAGTGATGTATTTCATAAACATTTTAAATTTTGTAAACTAAGACTTATTTTTTAGAGCAATAGTTGTAAACTAATGTGTATTTTTAAAAGCAATAGTTGATGTAATCTTAAAGCTTCTCATTAAGAAGATGACTTCCAGACTTCTCAAGTGTGAGAAGTATCTTCAACTTTCTATGAGTTTAGTTTGTTCCAGTAATCTATTTTGATGAACAGACAACATTGGTTGTTCATTTTCTCAGACAGAGTTAATGGCAAAATAATAAAAGTGCTGGAAAAATAGGCAAGTATGATATATGAATTTACACAGGACTTCAGTTTGTCTTGTCTTGTTGAAGTAACAATCTAGCACAAGACAATTCTCCAGTGGAGATGATACATTCTCCATGTATAATTTCCAAATTTGTAATTCTCCAAAAAGAAATTTCTCCAATGATTACAGTATTCTCCATGCATTTCAAGACTTGACAAATATGTATTAAAAATCCTGACTGACCTTTTCACTGGCTGTTAGCAAAAGGTATGCTTCCTTTTAAAATCAGGTCCTAAGTATGTAAGAGCCCTTCCTTTGGCAAGATGAGGTTGAAGGGATGGTGAGGTAAGTACAAGAAAAAATAACATATTATACAAACCAGTTAGTGTCAGCTACTAGGCCTCAGTTTAGTGGATTTTTTTTTTTTTATTTTTTCTTAAAAAAACCCAAATAAATAAAACCAACTTTGAGGTAGTTCCTCCCTTGGTGTCAAATTATTTAGTTCAAATAGAAACAATGGAGCTATAGAGATGTACATGAAAGTAGCTGCTCAGCATTCTGGCGGTTCAATCATTCTCCGCAAAACCCTAATCTTCCAGCACTTACTGACATTAGTTGGTGATAAAGCACCATGAGAAAAAACATTGTCTTTTTTATAAATACTAAGCTTTTAAATAGGTACATGCAACACAAATTTGATACTGATATGATATCAAACATTTCACAGTATTTTAAGATGTAATGAATGTATTTAATTCCACTTTTATCTTTAAAAAGTTGTATAGAGAAGTTGAAATCTCCGGACTTTGAAAAATTATCAATATGATAAACATATGACCTTACGGATTACAGGCCACTTCCCCGCACACATTCTTCTAAACTTTAAAATGTCAAGTCTTATAAAGATCTTGTATGACTAGTAAAGCCATATGAAAACAGGGGTACATGCTCATTATGTGTGACATCATTATGCATTTTTTAACTTTAAGTATTTCAAAAGCTTTTCAATTTTAAACAGAAATCTCTGCCCTAAGCTGCTTATCATGTCTTCCGAATAACATGCCTGTGAAATAGGTAATGCATCCAGTAAGTTGCTAAAATTCAGAGAGAAATTGTCCATCTTACTCAGTGAGCACAGAATTAAAAACAGATCATAATCCAAGTAGAAATTATCTGTAGAGCCTTGATTCTATTAAATGCTTCAAATTTGCAAACAGTGATCTAGTGATGTCCTTTTAACACAGGCAGTTTTCAGGTACTTTGACCTGCTGGGAAAAGGAGGTAATGATGGTGGGAGGAGACAATGTGCAGTAGGGTTTAAAACTACTTTTCACAAATCACAACACATGAATGAAATCAATTAAACTCCATTTCCTGGCAATAACTGAAGGTTCTTATCCTAGGGAAGATGTGTACAGCACAGCACAAGATAGGATTTCTTTGGTGCCTCATCACCTCAAATGATGAGGAAAGCATCACCCACAAATCATGTACCAAATGGCCTTCTGACAGTTTTACTACTGAATCTGCTGCTACTGCTGCATGAGCTTGATTTAAGCAAGCATTAGTAGTAGTAGCATTCTGGAAGGCTTCCCAATTTTTCCTGACCAAAAAAAAAAAAAAAAAAAAAGAAAAAGAGTCCCTTCCTAACAGTTTATATTCCAGTAAAAGATTAAAAGATTTTATGTTAAGAAAGTATTTGCCAAATACTAAGTGTTCCAGAACAATGAAGATTTGAGAGTTTCTACTGAAGAAAATTTGAAAACTCTCCCGTCAGAGAATAAACTAGGGAAATTAAAGACAAGGGACATGGTAGTTGCAGATTTCTAAGTATGAGACTTAGTCATGAGCTACATTAGCACTCAGAGAAACAAATTTCTTTACTATTACTACCGAAAGACAGGGTGAAATAAAGCTTACCTGCTTTGCCCTTAAAATACTTCTGGTTCTACTCATAAAAATGGGAAATTATTAAAAAAATACTACATGGATACTATGACAACTGATTTCTAAATAGATTATACTCACAACACATGAACAGCTCTAACAAATCATTTGTGCAAATTAGATCTCAGATTTCTCAAATAGCAAGAGAAACAAAAAGACTCATGGCAGAAAAAAGGTTCTCAAAAGAAAAAAGTTGACATAATTTAGAAAACCTTAGAAAGTAGAAAGAATTTTATTCAATATTCAAATAATTCATACTGCACTTCATAACATAAAACTTACTTAAACATGATCTTTTCCCAGCTGTGCTTGCACCTCCTGAACATAAATTGCCTCCTCGATGGACCAGCTCAAGCTCCAAGTTTGTTCTGCAGGAAAAACATGACAGCGTTGAATGGAACAGCATTACTCAAGCTTCTATGGACACAAAAGAGTCACCACAAACTCCCAGTGTACACTAAATAAAAGAATGTTGTGAACTAATCCTTAGTGTGAGATACTGCCAAAATATGACTCAGAATAAAACAAACTTTATCAAGATATTGCCACATGTGATTTTAAGTGGTTTGATTAGCAAGTACTATACTGAGAGCTGCTACCATTGTGATTGAAGAATAAATAAATGTTAATTCCAAGGCTTTTTTCTGTATGCACACACAACTCATTGATAATAAGGGACTTTATGTACAAATCTGAAAAGACAATATACAGATTGGCTAAATTTCAATCAGTCAGATATGTCTATAAAGCGTTCTCTTTAATGGCAGGGCTTTTGTTTTGCTTTAAACGAACAGACAGTACAATGGATATGCCATCAAGTAACTAAGTATGAAAACAGTCTAAATTATAATGGAAGCACTGACCTTTATAGATAAGTTAGTTAATAAAAGCCTCGGAGGTTAATTCTGAATGAAACACTGGTATTCACTGCAGCTCATTAGTATGAAAAAGGAGTTGTGTCCCGAAATCTCTGCACATCACATTGATGCTTCCTTTCTTAGTGTTATTGTAATCTGATACTTGGGCACCAATTGTTTAGGCCGAATTCGATAGCTTTGTTTAATTTTGGAATTGGATGTTTCAGTACTGCATTATCTTTTACCCCCAAGACTTGGAGCAAACAATGTACGTTATGTTCTCTGAGAGTTTGTTTTAATAAGTCGGCATACATTCCTTTAATTAAAATAAAAGAATATAATTCTGCTATTCTGAAATGTTATTTTGCTAATTTAATCCAAACTGCAAAGATCAGTCTAAACATATTTTGTCCTTTAACTGAAAATCAAACAATTTTAGGTTCAATATAATGCGACTCAATACATAATAAAATCTATTCTAGAATTTTAAGCACATAATATATCTATGCTAAGAACACACACCCGCACGTGATTTAAGAAAAAACTACAGGATGACTGTTTTATTCAAAACAATTTTTTTTTTTTAAGAATTTCAGTTCCATCAGCTTGAAAGAATAATACATTTTTGATATGCAGTGTTTGTTAAGATACTTCCATATGATTTTAAAATAGTAACATTTCAGAATATTACTATCCCTAAGTTTGCAGCTTATGCCGCCCATTTCTGAAGGAATGCTTTAATCCTCTCTACTCAGAAAAGGCAATTTAACATTGATAATGTGCCTGCTCAGAGCTCCATCTGGTTGCTGCTGATAAGGGCATCTGTGTGACAGGGGAATTTTCCACTCTTCAGGCGATTTGCAGTGCTCACTGAACTTCTAAAAATCCACCAGCAAGGAAGCAGGGACAGGGATTTCATAGGGACATTTCAAGCAGGCACAAAATAGCAACTGTAGATCAGCATGTGCTAGTTCATCATAGGAATATAAAGGAAACCAGTATGCTTTATTTCTACAAACCTTCTGACGACTAATTTGTAGAACAAAATTAATGGCAGCCTTCCACTGAAACCAAGACAATTACGATCTAAATCAAAACCACTACCTGAATGTCTAAGAACGACTTTCTAGATCTAGAATTTTAAATTTCCCTTTGACCAAGAAATATGTACAATTTTACAAAACAAACCTCAGGGACAATTCTGAAAAAACTTTTCCTGATACTATGAGGTGTTATATAATACTTTTTTCTATAAGGAATGTAAGGAGAGAGATTTCTGGAAACATATACTCCATCACACGTATCATACCAACTCTCACCTCCCACACTTCTTCATTGCCCCCAGCTCCTCAAACCTGGCAGCTTATAGTTCAGCTTTCTTGGAAATGTAAATATTAGCCTTTTCCTCTAAGACATCTCTTTCAAAACATACCTAAACTTTGGCATACAAGTGCACAGTAGAGAAAGCATCTTCTGTGAAACTGAACACTTCACCTTTATAAGATGTTCTACATCATGTACAGCCCTAAATAATTTTTGAAAGAGACTAGTGTATCTCTTCCTTAATTCAAGCTTCCTTCTGCCTTGAGGATCTGAGTACCATCTACCCTCTACTGAAGAAAAGCAGAGCTCTCCGTGCCTATTCTCTCATCAGTGAAGAAAAACTTGGGGCATCTGATACAGAAGTGTAACACAGAGTGGTGTCTGAAAGCATCCTTTGCTATCTCAGCCCCCTCAGCATGAAGGAAAGAGAAGGAGAAAGAAAATCTATATGAGTGACTGTTTCTTCTATCTAGAAATCTTTGCGTCATTTATCGGAGCAACAAATTTTGTAGAACACTGGCTTTATCTTCCTCACTTACAGAAAAAATCCTGAGAAGATAGATTTTGCACAGCTGTACAGACTCCTGATTAAAAAACAGCCCTACTTCATCCCTTCTTGCGGGCTTTCATTAAAGGAACATATTGGGGGTGGGGAGGGCGATTGCCTGTTTCTCAGAATTCGTATCAGGACAGAGTAGGGGGAAGTAAAAATACAATGCCCCTTCCAGAAAGCGAATATATTTGCATGGACCTCCTCTTTCTATTGGGACAGAAGAATCAAGTTAAGCACTACCATTTTTTTCCACTTCACTTTACAAAGACAACACATATATGAAAAAAAAAACCCAACCAGATACTGAGACACAGACTGGAAGGAAAGGTTCTTGTATTACTCTATACATAGTGGACAGCAAAACCAAAAGCTTTGTTTACACAGCCGACAAAAGCACGAGACCTATTGCTATGCAGTGCAGAAACAGTCCTCCAAGATACTGCCACAAATGACAGTCATCAATGCTATGAATGTGGAGCTATTAAAATGAAAACTAGGCACACATGACTTGTGAACAACACGCTATACTAATCTCATACATGTCAGCAAAGACAAGGAGGGATGCAGACGAAAAGGGCATAAATTTAACAAGGTAAGACTGTAGGGAAAGGGGGAGGTAGCTAAGGAGCTGCTTTTCCAGCTGTGCATGCAAATCAGGATGCCAAGACCCCAAGTGCCTCTTTTGCTGGGAAAACGCAGGGGCTAGCTCTCCCACTAGGTGGTAGAGAATTTGCTTCTAATTTCTTTTCTCTGCTACCAGTGACGTGTCTGGGTAAGCAAAAGTGAGGTAAAAAAAGGAAGTTCCCATTTTCCTGGAGCAGAAAGGATAAGCTGGGGCAAGTGGCAACATCCTGTTTAGCCAGTAGTATTCCCATTCCAGCATGCAGAAATCCACTTCAAAGTTGGCCTTCAGCTGTAAACTAGCATCTTTTAAGACAAAAGCAGATGATGCCATTTTCTGATTGAAAATGGAAATAAGAAAGGAATAAGGAAATAATAAGAAAGGAATAAGGAAATAAGAAAGGAATAAGGAAATAATAAGAAAGGAATAAGGAAATAAGAAAGGAATAAGGAAATAAGAAAGAAACGGGCTGAATGACAGGACTAACTTCCAGAAAGCAAGTTACTTCAGTCTGTAATTTAAACTGTGGATAGTCCATTGTTTGGATACTTAAAATTAAACAAAACATACTAAAAAATGAACAAAGAAAACTCTCTCAGTCTGGGAGACGACCAGTTCCCATATTTATTTCTGAAAATACAAAATGTAAGGTCATATTAAAACGTCTTTTTAAAAGTTCAGGGTTTTTTAATGTGTAGTTCTTGTGCAATTATCAAGTAGTAGAAGCCTGTAAATCTGGACTGCTCAATTGAAAGGCAAGAGAAATTAACCATTTTGTAGCTGATCTGCCAGGCACCCTTATAAGTGATCTTATGAGTTATGGTAACAATAGGGAAGGCTGGGTCCAACACCTGAAATCCTTCAGCCATGGATAAATGGAAAATTGCTGACACCAGTCTAACCTAACAAGAAGAGGTCACAATGAGTACAGGTGGCATATCCTAATCTTAATGGTGAACCATGATTTCTCTCTCCAGCATTGCAAGCAGCAATGAAAAGCTGTTCTGGTTTGAGGTATTTTTAACTCTTGGAATGAAAACAAAAATCTTGGACTTAGGGTGGACTTAGGGTGTTAATGTAAAAAAAAAATCATAGAATGTAGATATATTTAAAGTATGTTCAACAAGCATTTTTAAAATTATATAACATTACACCCAGAAATATATTATAACACCATTTTTGTACCTTAAATGGCACATCAAGTTACGGTTACAAGTAATCATACTTGTAATCATAAGGGAAGCATTCATTTTGAGTCCTTTGTATTTTTGGAAGGATATTAAATTGTACTGACCAAAAACATCATCGCTAAAAATCTCAACATAATTTACCCTTGTATAGCATATACGAATTAAAGTAATACAGAGTAATGTTTTAAGATGCTATGTATAAAATTTAATTGCTCTTCTTAATCAAGGCACAGTTAAGACATTGTTAAAGAATACAGATAATATTTCTTTTAGTAGAATTATACAGTAATCTAGGTTGGAAGAGAATTCTGAAGATCAGATGGTCCAACCTTCTGTCAGAAGCTGAGCCTCAGATTTGATTATCAAGATTCCTGCTGAGCCAAGTCTTGGATATTTGCACTGCTTATATACTGAAGACACTCAGCAAGCAGAGTTTACGAAACTGCAGTAAAAAATGCTACTGGATGATATGACTTGTATACTTGCACTTTCTCTGCAGTCAGTACCTTCCCTGCAGGCCTCAGTAAGTCAGAGTTTAGAAAATTATTTGCTTAATGAGTATTTCAACTCCTTATAGGAACACCCCACATTACAGTAAATCTGAACAGATTAACCATTCAGTGAATCTTAACATTAATGGTATAAATAGAAGGAGGGACTGTTTGATTTTCTTGCAAACGGCGTCTTTGACACTGACAGCCATAAAACCGGAATCAAACATCACAGAGAAAATGCTGGTAGTTTTGACACTTTTTTTAGAAGCCTTATTCACATGAAGAGAGATTCCTGGTTGCTGATGTAGACAAGGCTCCTTCTGTGATCCCCATTTAAGTAAATAAAACTAATGTCTGATGAAGAGATGAAAAACAACTTGTGATTTAAAAACCACCAATATGGCAGTGATATAGAAGAAATCTCACTCTGCTAAATAGTAGTAAAACAGATTTGACAGTTTGGGAAAGAAATTCAACATCATATTTTGATATACGGAAGCAAAACCTTGAATGAAGAATAAAACTAAACAAGCAGAAGACAAAATGTTCTGCAGGCTTTGTGCCACTGGGGCATATAATAAAAATGAATTGAGAGGCACATCTCCCCATCTTGCATATGCCTGCATATGAAAATCACAAAATGTAACCTTCATGTATTAATTACTCAAAAAGTAGTTTTTGGAGAGGATGGAATTATTTTTTTTTTTTTTAAAGAAGAAAACTATCTGGTGAGTAATACCATTAGTGAGAAACACAAAAGAAAAAATATAAAAAGAAAAACATACCCACCTGGCTACCGAATACATAAACAGAAAATCATTGTCAGGTGATCCAGGACTCTTGCTATAATCTGTATACCTCTTCTGTGTGGTACTTTTTATATCCTTCATTACGGATTCCATTTCTTTACTGAGATTGGTTTCAGACTATGAACAAAGACACAAAAGAAGATTAGTTAATTTTACCTGAAGAAACGCAATAGCTGATCGCAAAGTGTAGCACTTTCACATTTATAAAAACACATTTGCAGGTTATGAAAAAATACGCATTAAAAGTCAATATTCTGTCTCACAGGAGTGTTACAATATTCTGAAAGTTGTTCTGATTTGTTCTGACTAAGAAAACATCCCTGTATTGTCTCCTAAGTTTAAAAATCTCACTGCTTGCATTATTTTAAAGTATATTTCCATTGCACAACTATACGAAAATAACAAAGTATCTCCATCAAGACTTGAAGGCTACCAAATTTTAATAGAACTAATTCTATCATTCAGAAAGACCTCGTGAAGCTTTGTAATACATGAGCATCTGCAAACTGCTCTTTCTGTAAAACAAATAATCCATACCTTAAAATGTTCTAACTAGACATTCTTTAAATAGATTCCAGTTACAAGGATATTGGCATTTTTACATTGTAAAGAAATGATAAATGAATTTTGTATTACGTGACTCAATTCTATGTAAATTACTATGAAGAGAAAGGAAAATGTACTCCTTAAAAAAATTATAGTAATCACATTTTGTCACAGTTTAATTGTTTTAGTAGGTAATGCAATAAGTGCTGTAAATATTTAAAATTTCTTGATATTAAAAAGAAAGTAATAGTATGCTATCCTCCCTATCAGAAGAAAATGAAGTTTCCAGGTTGTCGAGTTTTTAAGAGGTCACAAATGCATAATGTAAAAACTGAAAGGTAGAGGCAAATTAACAAGGATCTTTCTGCCTTACACTGATGCTTACTGGGAAAGTTCCCAGCTGTTCTTGAAGATCTTCCACCTCTTGTACAAGGTCTTGCATACACTTGTTACTATGACTTTGCCAAAGGCTTCTTTCCACGTTGTTTCCAGGATAACAAGGAAGAACACTGTTAGCAAATTGCCTACAGAGGGGACAGGTAAATTCTCCTTTGTCCACCGAAAAACCCTGGAGGACCTGGTCATTCTAAAAGAAAATAAAGAACACGTAGCTGAAATTTGCAAAAGACTATCATTTTTAGTTTGATATTTCAGGTATATAGCTAAAGGACTACATCTAAAACCAAAAACTGTAAAGAAAGAACAACTGGAATAGGTCCTTATTTTAGTGAAAAAGGTCTTAACTGCTACATACTGTCTTACAATCCTCCACCTCAACTAATTTTCCTAATTTTTAAGTACTCTTCATAGTCAGCAATGTCCCCGTAACAAACTAGAAATACTTCAATGAGGTATTTTGAACATTTCATGTGTTGTCTCTTTCTAGCAATTCCCATAAAGTTTGAGACTCCTTTGATAAGATCTTTTCATTTATAGAAAGGCAATTTTATTTTCAGTCATGAGAAATATTTGAAGATATTTCACAGAAGCATTACAGGCTGGAAAAACTAATCAAGTAGCCATTGGAGGGTAGCACAACAAAAACCCAAAAAATTTCTTCTTTATCATGAAGGATCAAAAATGGGCACAGAAGTACATGTTTGGGAAGTGGGGACATCTCCCAAGTACTCCTGTTATTGGCAAGCAACCTTGCTTCACCTTTGTGAATTGCTTCAATGGTTTCCCACTCCTGGGAGAAGAGAACTGCAAAGGTAATAGTGACTGTAATTTAAACTTCAAGCAATCAGCCCAGAACGCTGAGGCATTCTGGTGAGCCTACTTTTACACACTTTTCTGGATGTTTATCTCTGACTGTATTATGTAAAAATAAATGTTTTCTCCAGATGAACACAAGTCCATGTAAATTATTTCAGTATTAAGAATGCTAGGAATAGTCAAAATTATTATGCACTCATCTAGGTAGTAGTAATACATGCTAGGATCAAAAGTTCACTTAAATAATCTAGAAATCTTCAAGAATACAATGAGATGGAATAACAGGTTATTTCGAGTTTAAGTGACAATCCACCAGAAAAGGGGCTTCAGTGCCTATATGATGCAAAGGCTACTTTTTGAAAAATCTGTAAAATGAGATTCTACCATGAAAGCCCAGATTTTAATTAATTATCTTGATGACACAGTTACCCCTGAAAGCATCTTTACAGTTATATGGAAAAGAACAATTCATCATGGAATCCAATAAAGGTGGTACAGCTTCCCATTTCTCTAGAGGTAAGTTTCACAGTATGACCAATGCAGATACTAAAAATACAAAGCATTGCTCATAGTTTTTCTCAAAATGGAAACAAATCAACAGACCTTATGAAAAAATAAAACTAAAGAAATACCACATGAAGTAATCTTGAATAAGAAAAGCATTTTCGGATGCAACAAGAAGTCATCATTTAGTCATTATTTTGTTATGCTAAATAATACAGAAAGAAACGATTGCTTAAAATCTGGTGACTTCTACCACTGCTGAGCTTGCGATAGCATTCTATGGTGCTGTTCAGAAGACCTGCAATTGGGCTGCAAGAGGTGGAGGTGGATGAAGGAGGCCAGCAACACCAATGGAATACTACCCTGTTTACTGAGATCATGTGAAAATAAATGCATGTCTTTTCTAGCCAACTATTTCTGAGGCTTGACTAACAAACTGTATTTTAAAACCATATATACCAGTAATTTCCCAACAGTATTTTCCAAGGAGAAGAAAAAAAGAAAGCATAATTCACAAGAGTTAAATTGTTTTAACTCATTTCTCTAAACTGCATGTATATACATAATATATACCATGCATAACTAGAGATAAAAATCTAACTTTTTGTATCTGAATTTCATATTAAGAACTAACCAAAAGCACAAGTTTATATTTGTAAAATTCCCCTCTCATTTTTTCTTCAATTTCTCTGTAATTTCTACACGTTAAACATCAAACAGAAATGAAAAGTGTAAGAAATGCTTTACCTGAATACACATACCACAAAAAAAAAGCCACACCCCAGTAATTTAATTTTTTAACAACATGGTTAATTTAGTCAAGTATTTTTTCTGATATATCAGAATAACTGAAAACAAAGTACTTGTGCTAATAACATCAAGATGTAGTAAGAGATTTAGTATCTACAGTTCTTGAAACATAATAAAACATGTTGTCCATTCATGTAAACCAAAGCTTTCTCTGAAGAGAACAGCATAAATCCAATTGTTTTCAATAAGAACAGTTCAGATCCAAATAAAACAGATGATCTGTAGTTCTACTTACCCGTAAAGATTCCATGTAAGATTTGTGACAATCTATGTGTAAAGTGTGACCACAAGTTTGTACATAAACACCTCCTTCCCAGCCTATTGACACTGCTTGCAGACAGGAACTCTAAAAAAAAAGCAAAAACAGCAAGAAAAAAGAACAACAATATATATAGTTATAAAGGTATTTACCACAACTTATTTTAAGATTTAAAAAATATATATATGTGTGTGTGCATGCGTGCATGCTATCTAATTAAAAGACATATGCTACGGAAATATATTTTATAGAATCATAGAATCATTTACGTTGGAAAAGACCTTTAAGATCATTGAATCCAACTGCTAATGTAGCACTGCCAAGTCCAGCACCACAGTATTTACTTATGCTAACTTACGTGGCTGCCATAACACTTAAGTGAAACTTCTGCAGTTCTTGTCACTTAAGATAATGACTTCGTTAAAGAACCTCTTTATTACAGCATGAAGCCAGCTCTAACTATACCGTCTGTTCCAATAGTACAAGTTATCCCATGTACAAGGGCAGTACACTGCTCCAGTACATTTCATTCAGTTTTATACATAGCCAAAATAACACAGTTATAAAGTTAAACCCCAATCTGTTATTAAAATTCAGTGTAAACACTAAGGGTTTTTAATGAGTTGTTGAATATTATATATAACATATCATAAAAGGAAAAGAGAACAAATTCTTGCTTAGTGAATTGAGTTTTATACTAGGGCTGTTTGGAAAACACTGGCCTTATTCAAAGACTGCACACATGTCAAAAATAAAGTTACCTCACTGGTAGTTCTCAGAAAATAATGAACTGAAAGAAGAGTCACCACTGGCAAACTTTATCATAAGGAATTCTAGAAAAGTCTCTTGCAGAATACCTAGCTATAGTCACTCTAATTATTAAATCTCCATTTCTCAAAGAAATAATTTTATACACAGATTGAAAAGTACATTCTGGTTATTCATTTAAAGAAAATAAAAAGATTTATGGCTACCAAAATTGGAAAACAATTTTTAGCATAGACTCACCCTAAAATGGTCTTAATGTATGATGTTAAAATGAGGGTACTACGAATAACCAACTCTGATATCTGCGCTTCCTAAGGATGTCCTAGCATCTCTTCCCACCCTCTCCCCCCCTGGATATGAGCAGAAAATCAAAACAAAAATACAAATTCTAGCTACTATTCATGCTCCTATTTACCTTGCCTCAACCTGACATTCATGATGTGCTGTGGCCCTCTCAGGCCATAGAACAAGGAAAACTTTCTTTTTCTCCTGCCGGTTCCTGCATGATTTAGTAGACTACGCTATTAGTAAGGTCACATGATATACCTGGATAAGCCCCACAGGACAAATGTTTCATACAGGAAAAGTATTATTTGTTGCATGTGTTTAACAAGGCTACTTAGTAGCAGTCACAAAAGAAGAAAAACCAACCTCAAAGTCTTTGCAGAAAGGCTTTACTCTTTTACTGTTGAGTTCAGAAATAAAGGAGATGCCAAAGCAAGCCACAGGTGTGGCATGGAGCACACCTGTATGAAGTCATTGGTTACAGAGTACTATGTGATTCTGAAAAGAGTCCTATCAATCTAGTATATGAAATTGTATCTCCTAATCCTTAGTCGTGCCTCTCCATATTAAAAACAATCACTTTCAGTGATTTTTCCTTTAACGGGCAAGAACTCCCTGCCTGACAACAAGCATCAAATTTCAGCTTAGAAAGCACAAAAGGAATCTCTATGGAAAGAATTGGCCTTTTTTGCCCAATCTGTATATAGCATGTAGGTTTTGTATATTTTTTTTTTCCTCTAGTAGAATAAGCTAGATAATATTTCATAACTTAAAATTTTCACATTTAAGAGAAATTATTCTCTTGCCTTCTGAAATCTGTTGTTAGAGGAAGGGCACTTACTGAGAAGGACACAGTTGACAAACAAAAGGACTTCTTACTGCTTAGCTCAGCTGAACAAGACGCTCAAGACACTAACAGATGTTTCCATTTTTATGCCAAAAGAAATTTAAGGATTAGTTCTTTCATGCAGAGACATTTTTTTAGCACAGTAATGACCTGGAAACTTGAAAGCAAAAATAGCTAATTCAACTAATGTTTGAATCAGGACCGGAATTTTTGAAAGCAGGATGCATTTTCTGATTGCATTACAGTGTTTTTTAGACTAATCTGTTGGTAGTGTTACCGCACAGAAAGGGAAATACACACTTCAGTGAGATCAAGTTTTTGAGTAACATTTTGCTTGGAACTCCTCCCATTTGTAGTATGCAAAAGTGTAAAAGTAAAGCCACAATATTGCTTCAATGTTTTTCATCACTTCAGTAGGAAAAAATATTTATTAATTATTTGAAATAATAAGCAAACATCATCAATGTGAAAAGAAGAAAAGCTTGTCCACAGATTCTTTTTGAACTAAAAAAATAATTTCCTGCTTACATCTTTAAAAGTTTTACTTTCTAGCAAGAAAGTATATATTTGCCTCAGTAGAAGGTGCTTTTCTGAACACATTACCCAATTTTTAAAACTATATCAAAACAATTATGAAATTTACTCTAAATTAATCTACTCTACATAAGCAATCTCAGTTGCAGTTGGCAAATTTCAGTTAGCTGTGGTTGACAGATTCAGAGAAAGCTAGCACTCGTGTCAGAGTAAAAATTGCCACAGTTTTTCCTCTTTAAAGACAGTATTTAAGCTTCTAAAGGCTGATTATTTAGGTAGGGCTGTCTAAGAGCTGGTACGTCACCTGGGGCTAGTCTATAGGAGCTAATTTAGGTTACATATTCTTCTAAGAAATCACAGGAGGGAGAACAGTTACATATTATCTTACATGGCTGTTTTATACACTAGCAAGGAAAGTCACAGGCAGCACTTCACTTCCACTGAGGCCTACAACTGAACATGCTCTGTTAAGCGACAAAAATTGGCTCTCAAAATTAAATATGAAAAACTGTAACGAGGCTTTGTGAAGGAACGCTAAACTCTGCTTGGAACATCTACCAGAACTGCAAAACAGACAGTAACATACCAATTAATGTAAAACTGAACTTCAGTAATGTTGTGAAGAGTTGAGGATTCAGCAGAAGAGGGTGAAGTCTTCTGCTGGTCCCTCCTTCCCATCCACTCATCCTCCCCTTCTCTGTAGTGGCTCGGAAAACTACCGGTTAAAACAACTCTTTCCACTCACTTTGTGCTGCCAAAAATACTTTTAAATTATTAAGAGCAATTCCTTGATCAGGCTCTCTGAATGGCCACAAGAAAACCGGTGTTTTGAAAGTAATACCCAAGACAGCAAAACCACATCTCAATTGTGTGGTCACACTTAATTGTGAAATATCTTCTGCCAGAGAACATCTGCATGGATATTTAATGACTATATAGCCCATAGACATACTAGATGCCTATGCCAAAAATATAACTAGGGGAAAGCCAGACGCTATTTAAAAATTAGGACCCTATCAAATGTAAACAATTCCTAACTACTGCAACATGATAAAGTGTTCACTAAATGTAGAAATGAAACTAGGAGGACTCTAAGTTGTAATTTAATTTACTTTTTTACACAAAGTTTTCTTAAGTGGTAGTACCGTTCATATGAAATACTTACATCTTTAAAGTATCGCTGTAAAGTTGTAAGCCTCACATCATGCAGTGCTGCACAGGTATCCCAAGGGTATATTTGCTCCTCTTCAGTAGTTGGTAGTTTCTTTGGCTCAGTGCTATTGCGGCATTGTCCCAACACTATACGAAGAAAAGCAGCAATAAATAATGCAGTGGATAACAATACACTAAACAATCAGAAGAACAATCAGGAAATTCTGGTTTGTAACTACAATGTGCTTTGTTGATGTTAAACAGTAAAAAAACTATTAAAGAAACTGAACAATGAAAGCTGTGCTTTTGCACTTGTACATAAAGTATATATACGTACACAAACACACATACATACATATAGACAAACTCATAGCTATTTTATTTTCTTTTTCTTTCAATACCTATTTTCCTGCAGGTCTATTATATACTGCTGGATTTGCAAAAGTTAACAGGAACTAGGAGGAAATGAAACTGTTCGCTCTTTTCCCAAACATTTAAAATTTTTCTCAGTACCCTTAGACCTATACATGTGCCTCATGGAAGATCATCCACACAAAAAGAGGAGACTGTCTTTCCAGGCTCCATGAGACACAACAATATTTATGCACACATACTAAAAGCTGCAGAAGCACTGCTTGTCCACGAAGTCACCCATTGATACCTGAGGATGCTTGTAATAGTACAACTAGCCCCGTAGGTCTGTCTTCAGTAGAAGGACCACTTTGTCCACAAATAACACAATCATATATTGCCTCAGATACATGCTGTTCTGATGTAGCTACCTCCATGGCGATATCAGCATCTGGCGATTCTATAAAAGGATAAGAAAATTGATATTAAACAGAGAGAAAGAAATCCAACTGCATGTGCACTGAGGTAGTGACAAAAAAAAAACCCCAAAATAATTTCTCTAGTTTATCTATAACGAAAACATTGACAGTTACTTTAAACTAACATTGCTGCTTCAAACAGAAAGACACCTATGCAATGAAGTACAAGTTTTTCCATATTCAGTGGAATTAAATGTTTAGTTCAAGTTTTGTATTAAGCTTGATCTCTTTAAAACTTCTATGAAACAGAGATCTAACTTCTATTTCATTAGATACTATATTGAAAACTCTGAACATAGAGAGCTGAAGGGGAACGAATATGAATCTCTACTGAAACCAGATGTGCTCATAACTATGCAGCAGGTGTTTATTTTAACATTTACTGTATACAAGACTTATCAGAGATCTGGTTTTCTAATGGTCCACATTATTATTTCCTAGGTGCACAGACAGAAATGTTCAAGGCTAAAGACCAGCTTCGAAGTATTGACGCAACTGCACTTGATGAAGCTTTGTTCATGTGACAGCTGGTGGTGGTGGTTTCAGGGCAGGGGACTAACCAAAATAGAAGCAATTTTATGTTATATTACAATCAAAGGTAAGAATTCTTTATTGGCTTGAAAGAAAAGCACCTTAAGACTAAATGATCCTCTCCTGACTGCTCAGAAACACATACAGTCAGCCTCTTGACCTACACTATAAGGGTGCTTTGTTTCTTTCCTAAAAGATAATTTTTCCAAACGAAAACACTTCCCCCCTGCCTTCAACCATGCCCTTTATCTCCTTGATTAAGTAAGCCAAGGTGCTGGACAGAGAACCCAAAAACCTTGAGTGCAGCAACAGTGCTCATGCACAACTGCTTTTAGGAGAGCTGCTCTGTTCTGAAAAACCACTAAAAGTGCAGCACAGGAGGCCTGCTGGTATAAGGAGAAGCACGTTGGATGCCAGACAGTATCCTCCTTTGCTATGAAAAGCTCCATCCAATGCTCTCACTCACAGAGCAGAATCAAAATTACATTGTTTTAGTGACTATTGATTTTCCAGTCAGTTATTGAGGGTCATATGAAAATGAACTCCGATCTTCATTGACATGCAGTTCTTAATATTGTACACACGTCTATCACCATCTAGTGGCAGTCAGATGTACAATGACAGAAAAAGCAGAATGCATCAACTGCAAATGCTTTTTATTTTTTAAGTCCAAACATCCAGAAAACCTACGAGGAACTGTAACACAGAAGGGAGGAAATTAACACTAAAGCTATTTTTTTATATTTACCATGACCTCATAATTGTGTAACACACACTCACATATACCTGCGTACTAGGAGCACATGACACAAGAATGACTAGAGAGTTCCAGCCTTCTCGTTTATCTTTTTCTAAAATATTGTCAACACAACATAAAGTATGCATCCATTCAATATTTTTTAAGACATGTAGTAAGAGAATATATTGTGCCAATCTGATTTTTAACAACTCAATGGAAGTCCTCAAATCAGTCATTTAATTTACAAGATAGCATTCATTCAGCATGAATTGCATATTTTAAACCTGAAGGAAAAAAACCACAGATCTTAGTATTTAAAAGGTGTTTCAAACAATTCAGTATATGCACTCTATACTTCTACTGTCTATGTGCAACAGGCACACAAAAATCAGGCTAATTTAATTTTAGAACTCCATGATCAAATGCATTTTTCCTTCACAACTACTTAGATCTAGTGCTAGGCTATTGGGCAAACAATAAAATTTCAAGGGAACTAAACTGCAAGCATCAAGGAAGACTGCCTAATAAAATAATTTCCCCCAGAGCTAGTGAAAGAAAACAAAGTCAACTTACACAAAATCCATGGGTAAGAGAAATTGACAAGGATTTAAAAATCACAAATAATTAAGCAGACCAAAAAAACCCAAACAAACAAAACCCCCAATTATTTTTTAATAGACTATGATGAACCTTGATTACTGGCTTAAAACAGTTGTTAGCTTCTTTGGAAGATAAGACTTGGGCTATGGTTTGTTTGAAAAGGTACATTTTGGCAGCATAATTACTGGGGCAAAAATATATCAGTGGCAGTCTGGGGAAAAAAAAAAGCAAGCTATGCATATAGCAATGATCTCAATCTTGTCTTTCTTGCCTTCCTGAGTTTTGCCTCTATGGAGCTCCTGTGGAAGCCACAGACCCTGCCTCACCAGCTACCTGATCTACCTACACTATGAAGGACCAGAACAAACATGTTTCAACTCAAAAAACTGTTGAAAACAAGACAGACTCTTTCCTGCAAACCTTGTTCTAAAATATTTCATTAATACATTGACAATTCTGAATATTTGGTCTCCATTCTACTTCGCTTTTCATTAGAGATTTCCTATTTCATATGGAGAAAAATAAAACTAAACTGCATTGTACTGCATTATATTGCAATACAGAAGCTTAAAATGCCCAGAAACTGGTAGATCCAAAGCTTCCCCCCCAGCCTTTTTTCTCCATTTCATATAAACCAAAGTACAGAATTGTTTCGTGTTTTCCATGGCAACTTGTGAACTATTTATTTAAAATGACTGGAGTTGTAATGCTATTTTATTAATTTTATTTAGAAAATATAGGTTCTTACCTATTTTTAAAGCACAAGCTAAGATTTCCTAGCTCCCAGAATGCAATTATAAAAAGACAGCTTAATAAAAATGATTACTTTATTAAACATCCTTTTATATTGATGAAACGTCTTTATAGTTAAACCCTGACTGTCATATAACATAAAATTTCTTCTATTCTGGCTAAAAAGCCCACCCAAATCACCACCAAGAGCCATCACATGAACAAAGCTACATCAGTTGTAACTAAAAGGTGAAGAATAATCTACATCTCCTCATTTTGATGCACTGGTGCAAAAACCCCCAACATTTTTTGCTGACACTAGGAAGATATTTCCATGAAAACAGCAGTAGTGCATTGTGTCCCAGAACAATGTTGCCTTATAGAGTACCAAAAGAATCCTCTGCCAGCCATTTGCCCAGATACTGATCTTGAGGCATATTACTCCCCAATCTTTCAAACAGGTTTTGTATGAGCCTGCAGTTTTGTTTTGTGTGAAAACCACTGGCACCCAAAAGAAGCCATCTCCTTGCTTCACTGGAGATTCAGAAAGTAGGTAGCGACAACAGAGGAGCAAGGAGGACAAGGTGGCTTTAGTTGCTAGGCTGAAGCATGACTTTACTAGCCAGGTAGCAGTCATACAAGACAGCAAATGTATTTTATGTCAAGCATTCTTTGGAATACAACCAAAGATGCTTAGTTTAAAACTCTGACTCTCCAAAGATTTAACCTAATAGATTCCACAGAGACTTGTCCTGATGATGTCAATGTCTGTGAGGAAGGAGCAAATGGGAAATACAAGATAAGGCACATGGTATTGGTATCAATTCACTAAGTTTCTCTCATGAGGTTTGTCTAATGTTGTAACACACCCCACCCCCTTACACTTGAGTTCTGAGACTTTATCCCTGTGAATTATTTCAGAAATCTGGATAAATATGAAACTCATTAAAAACAAAGATAAAAACACTGAAGGATGAAAACATTTAAACCCTGACAGAAATCCGGGGTAGTGCCAAACATTATCATTCCCATGGGTTTTTAAAAACAGTTAATTATTTAGCTCTGTTCGGTTTGTACCAATAGGAGTTAGAGACCCAAAGTTACAAAATCCTAGAATTTCCTACCTCATAGCAAATACTGATCAGTCTGCTAAAATCTAGCACAGTTATCGCAGAATGCATTGCTGCCTGAATTTTATTTCATTTGTACTCTCCAGAGTTAAAGAATCACTCCCCTTCTTTCCCCTACCCAGCAAAACCCCAGAACTGAAAGGGCTCTGTAAACACAGTAAATATAGTTTACAATCTGTTGACTGTAGTCAACATTTTTCCTGCTGTATACATTGTGTGTCAAAGTGGCCCCTCAGCATCAAAGCAACCATTTAGCATGCTAATGTGCTTTGCCCTGACCCAGCATATATATTCTCAAGAGATCAGTACCTAATTTATTTTTCTATCTGGGTTCAGAAGATTGAGCGTTAGGAAATGTATGTCACCTTGCATTAAAACTCTGCACTTCTTTTTAACTCTAGCTAAGGAACATTCGCTTGAAGGACAAAATGACATCCTGCTGAGACTCACAACATCGGAAAGAAACACAAAAATCATACCGCATACTTGTCACGAGGCAGTAAATTAAAATGAAAAAAAAAAAAAAAGAAAAAAATCACATTGGGCATTTCAGAGCCAGCAAAACTGCTGAAGGAATAGAAGATACCTTAATATTTATAATTCACAAATTAACCAATTTACAAATTGTCACTAAGATGTTTTTGCTTAAGTAGTTCAGCAGCTTGCTTCGAATAGATCATAATATTTCATGTTTGTAAAACTTAGATGGACAGATCATTACAAATATCACTGTAATTTGTTAAAGGCTACTATTAACCCGGAACAGAGGGATTTATTTTTGTTCTTTTTGTTGAAGTCTAGCCTGAAATGCAGTGAAGTTTCAAAAATCTCTTGCATGGAGTTCCGCATCATGAGAGATAAACCATAGCCTCACACTGTGATAAACGCTCTCAAAACAAAGATGTAGAAGTAGCTATTACTAGGAGACCAGAATGCCTACGGAGTTGACACTGTATGTAACTACATGACAACACATTTTTGAATCACGTTCTCCTGAGATATTTCAAGAGCTCTATCTGCTGCTCTTAGAACGATGTTTCTTGGCTTATTTTTCTACTTTTTACATTTGTCCTGCAGTCAAACAGCTAAAGACAGCACAGTGGATTCTGTTCCATCCTAGTTCATTAACATAACTGTTTCTAAATTTCACTTAATTACTTCCAGGCAGACTTGAACACCAATGCAGTTCTGCAGATGTCACAGAATATAAATAGAAAGTAACAGGGGGCACAAATGGAAAGGGATAAATAATCAGAATTTTTTCTACATTGGTTATACGCAAGAAAATGCCAACCTTTAATTTCAGATTCTTGGATGAATTTGTGAATTCCAGTTCAAATAAATAATTTTTGCTGGTAAAATGAGACACATTTAATATTGAAAAATGAACATGGGTAACTTCCTTTTAAGCCATATTTCACTGCAGCATCCCAACAATCAAACAAGAGGAATGCCTCACAGGATTAACAGGGGATCTGTACGCTTTAATAAACACTTTGGAAAATAGTAAGTTTAAGAGGTTTTAATAAAATAATCTTTAAGCTTTGGCTATTTTCCATTATTCCTATAATTTCCAGACACATTTATTTTCAGACTATTTTCAGTCTTCTACACTGAGAGTAAGAGTTTTAAACTGAAAGAGGGTAGACTTATTTTAGCTACTAGGAAGAAACTCTTTACTGTGAAGGTGGCAAGACACTGGAACAGGTTGCCCAGAGAAGTTGTGGATGCCCCATCCCTGGAGGTGTTTAGGGCCAGGTTGGATGGGGCGTTGAGCAACCTGGTGTAGTGGGAGGTGTCCCTGCCCATGGCGGGGGGGGGTTGGAACTAGATGATCTTTAAGGTCCCTTCCAACCTAAACCATTCTATGAAAGCTATCATGAAATTTTGGAAGTGCTATACCCACAATTACACCAGTTGTCACATTTTACCACTGAATCACATCCACATTTCATAGACAGAGAAGTTTTAAAAATTGGTGATGATGATAATAACAATAATTTGCCCAAATGACATCATCTGAATCAGTGACAAAGGCAGGGAGCTGAGGCCTCACCACCCCTGCATTTTGACAGTGTTACTACTGTTAAAACAATCAATCAAAATTATGAAATAAACCTACTGCTAAATTTCAACCTATAATAAAAGTAACAGCTAATAGAGTTTGAATGTCTGAGAAAGGAACTAATTTTAACTGACTAATTTTAGTATGAGAGGATTTTTTTGTTTTTCAAATGTAATACTTCAGCACAGTTATGATACAATTCCTGAATAAGTAAGACTATTAAATATTATTATTATATGGTCAGACTATTAAATACTTATAGTAGTAGTTTTAAATTGAATCACTCCAGAAAGAGTAGTTTCAGAATTCTTACCATGTCTTGTGTTTCAAAATTAGAGTAACAATAGTTTCTGCAACTTTTTCAATAATTTGCAGTAACACATAGAGACTGCATTCACAGCTGAACAAATTACTTCAGTTAAAAAAAAAAACAAAACAAAAACCAAAAAAACAAAACACTGGAGAAAACTGAAGAAAATATTCCTGGCAAATCATTAATCTAGGTATTTAAATAAATCCTACACACTATAATGGAATATGTACTTCCTTTCTGCAAGCTATTTTAATGCCAATCAGAACATAAAAGCTAGTTAATACTGGACTATAGTACAAATTCAGTGAATTTTCATCACAAACTCAGAAAACAGTATGGCAACCTGGGAAGCACTGAAAAAAGTTAGTGGAAAAGCAAAGCAAAGCATTTATTCAGCTAACACAATTCTGGAATTCTTTTAAGTTGTTGCCAAGAAATGTCTTCATGCAAAACAACTTTATGAAAGTGTACTCCATTAAGTTGATTCTATCTACTGCTGTGCATGACCCGGTATAACTGACAACAAACACTACATTTTATGTTGAGATATCTGAAGTTATTCATTGTTTAAATACTAAGAAACAAACAATTTAAGTGTTGCATGCCCAAGAACTTTTTAACGCACAATCACAAGCAGAAAGGCCCAGGTCTACCAGTTACAGAAATTAAGAGTTCTTTCTAGTATTTGACATACGTAGTTAAGTACACGCTAAGTGTTCTCGGTCCTCCACACAAGTAAATGCTGTGCAATTTACTGATTTAACTAGTATGCTTCATCCACAAATCAAAGCAGTTACCTTAAACATAGCTTATGAAACTCAAGCATGGAAGTATTTATGCATACCTATGTATATAAGCAAATACAGCTATGACAGGTAAATATATACAGATACATGCAATTTCATATACAAAAACATCAACTTTAAAGTTGCAATATCAAGAAATCAAAATATAGGTGACTACAGAATCAAAGTTTCCCACTTGCTTTCAATTAGCCACGACTGTAAAAGGACTTAATTTTTAAGAAGTAGAACTGCATGTTTCTTCTTCCCTTCTTCCTTATTTCAAAAAATAAATTAAAAAGAAATAGCTATCTATTTAATAAGCATGACTTAAACTCATTTTCCATCAGTGAACTTTGTGTTTTATTGCACACTCTCCAAACATAACACCATATATAGTCATTAATTTGCTAAAGAAATTTCAATGATTGCTGTATCCAAGACCTTCATAAATATGAAGGAATAAATCTTCTCAGCAACCTAGGAACTGAAGGGAATTTGTCAGTTTCCAAACCCAGACATTTTCAGCAAAAACAGTTGTCAAAATATTTCTAACCAGTGCTTAAACTCAAATCAAAACTACATAGCAGATGATATTTGATTGAAAGAGGGGAAAAAATAAAAAAAAGATTCCTGTTTTTTCTTATCTTTCAAAAGTGCTAATTTTCAATGAAGTAATCCAGATGATTAAAATATTTTCCATTCCTCAGTTAAACACTAGCAAATTAATCAAGATTATGTGCTTCTACACAGCAGAACTTGAAAGAACTCATTCTCAAGGAAAACATAAGCTGATTCTGCTGTAAAGCCTGTACTTGAAACAGAATACGTTATCGTTTGTAACAACTGAGATGACCAAAAAAGTATGCTTTCCTTAATTCTACACATAAATTTAAAATGCAAAAATTTTACCTTATCAAAATTTGAGGCTCTATGAAGAAATAATCCTAAATTTCATCATTACAGATTAAAGACACTGCAATCTTTAAAAAAAAAACAAACTAACTTTGGGACATTTTTATACTAAAAGGTAAATACTTTAAAACACATCACACACAGTTAATCATTTCCTCCACTGTGTATTAAGAAAAAATAGGAATAAAATTATGGCCTACAGATAATATGTTCTCTTTTAAGTATTTTCAAGATAATTTAATCTATTCTTTAGCAATTATGTATTCAGTATTATCTGTCCTAGAAAACACAACTATAAGCCTCTTAAATATTTAGTGAACAAGTGGAATCTGAGGGGAGGATTTTTTGCTTGGGGTTTGTTGTGTTTTGGTTTTTTTTTAAACTGTTTGAGCAAAACCCTTAATACTAACATGGAAATAAAATTTTAAAAATATTTTTTTAAGAAAAAGCAAGCAGTCAACCACACAAAAAACTTACCAACATCCATGGCAGTTTCCATGAAGCTTTTCTGCCTTGAGGCAAATTCAGCCAACAATTTCTGTTGCCTTTCTCTGGCCTTCTGTCGTCTGAGTGGAAGGAGAAGGGGGAAGAGGAAACAAAAAGAGTATATATAATGGAGGAAAAAAAAAATACTTTATAGCGTCAGGCTCATTACAGTCACCACCTTCAACAACATCATTCAAAGTTCAAGTTTTCTCTAAACAAGAATTAATTTTCAAGCCTAGAAAAGGAATCTCATGCTTTAGAAGTAGAGGTTTTTAAGAAATAAGAGTTATTTTCTTTTGATTGTGAAAGAAAGGAATAAAATCCTGTCCTAAAAAACCCTTCAGAAGACCAAAGGATCCTTTAACAGATTACGACGTGGCATCATAAGAAAAAGAATCCAAGAGCTTACTCTTGAAAGTTATTTGTCTGTTTCATAAAGGAAGAATAACAGAGTGAAATGTTAGCCACTGTACAAAAACAAGTACTCTTGTAAGCAACCAGTTTTTACAAGTTATTAAATAATACTAATACTACTAATAATAATATCATCATCATGATACCTCACTCACTTTTGATACCAAGCTTGATGCCAAGGGAAACAATCATGAATAATTTATTTTCCAGCTAAAGGCTCCTCATACTGGTTCCTTCTCCCCCACCTCCATCCTAGATACTTCTCACCAACAGCTTTTATACCTGGACTTAAAGAAGGTAGGGATTGCTTCCAGATTGAAGACCCTTATCTCCCTGGAGCCAAGCTGACATCACTAACTTTTTGCTCATCGTTTAACACAGCTCTGAATTTAGGAAGGAAATACCTTAGAGACCCATTCTTATCTATCCTTCTATTTAAACTGTATTAGTGATCTGTCCAAGGCTATTTGATGAGCTATTCTACAACTTCCTACATATATGTACTGCAGCAGGTAGAGGAATATTGATGGATGAAAAACATAAAGAAAATAGACATTGATTTTCTTCTTCCCGAGGTACCAAGAAAGGATCTTTACTTAGAGAAGAGTATACAAATAGAGGAAATTGGAGAGTTCAAGTGGGAAAACCAAACAGAACTCCCCCCACAGCTGCTCATCACATGGCACGTGCAAAGACCTACGTGTCCCATGGATGAGGGCTTTCCGCAGCACCTCCCCAGTGCAGCTAGGGAAGCTCTATCAGAGCTACAAACTCTGTGCATCAGCATTTACAATGATTTTTTTTCCCCCGCTCAGAGATGATTCAGATAACTAACAAGGGATTTAAAAACATCACTTGGCATCTGATATGCTGATGGGTTGCTCTTTAGTCTCCAGCACTGTCTGATGATCGCTATCCTGGCACAGGAACAGGCATGTACAGGCCCAAAGCAGTTAATATACTGTAACCTGCTATCCTGAGGTGGTCTATTTATAAGTCAAAGCTTCTAACTTGTTTTCTTAAAGGCATCTTAAAACCCCAAATATCTCTGCCCATTTATCTGTCACATTGTACAGCCACCATTTCTCAAAATAACTGCTATTTACAACAATCCTAAGATTCATTATTCTGAGGATCATACCAGGGCATTCATTAAACCTGTTTTTATTTATTTCTCCCTGCAAATTTCTCAATATATGCCTTGACTAAAAGCAGAGTGACTGTAAATAAAGGCCTTTAATAAGAAGACATAAACAAACTCTGACAGATTCAGTACAGCTCAGTAATTTTCCATGATGGCCCATGGGAGTATGACACTGCAATTGAAAAAATACTGCAAGCAGCTCAAGCTCTCTTCCAGCTCTGTATTTCGGTTTCTATGGTGACAACCCATTACCTAAGTGATGCCAAGTTTGTCATTATATGTAACCGAAGTAACCAAAAAGGGGGATCACTGAATGCTCACAGTCTGCTTGATTTTCACTAATACAAAATTGGACTTGGGGGAGAAGAAAAAACCAAAAACAAAACAATCAAAAAAGAAAGTAAACATTGCAGCACTGTCAGTCTATGAGATTAGTTATTTCAGTTATCATACTGTCCATGAATAAACTTCATGGGTCCCCAATGCCATTATGGATTTGAAGAGAAGAAAATAGTCACTCAGAACAACAAAGAACTGGAAACATTTATTTTCATAATTACGTTAGCCCCAGAACTTAACTGAAAATTTAGAGTGCCCACAACAGATCCTTAAAAATGTCACATCCTTTATAGGGGGAAAGGAACGACTTTACCCTTTTCTACATGAAAAGTTACTTGACTTATTGATTCTCATGCTTCTCCTGTACATAAATCTGGCACTACTGAGTACCACAATAACGAGTAGGTGTCCAAGATATAGCTGTGTTTTATCTAAAGCAGTCATTCAGTCTGTCATTTTCTGAAAGACCATTTTACATGCTAACCCTTGGCTCTTTCTCTCATTTACTTAACTATTACAAGGGATGTTGAAAAAGAAACCATTAACTGACCACTTGTAATAAAAAATAATTTTACTTTGTAAAGTATGTAACTTACAAAAAATTATTAAATCTATTTGTATTTTTTTCATGCTTAATTTTCAAGTACAGTGTAGGTCTTGGACATATCAAGAGAGGATTTAGTGAAAAATTTATTTTCAAGTAAATAAAAATAGCAGGATAAATAAAGGTAATCCAGAAACCAACTGAGTCAGATAGCTGCAGGTTTCTACCCAAATTTCTAGAACCATAATCATATAGTCTGGTCACACAAACCATTACTACATCAAAAGAATGCATAGACAAGCACTCAGGAGTATTCCTGTCCATTCCAGCCTGTGCCCTGTCTCTACTTTAGTGAATGTAGTAAGTTCTCTGACCTGACCACCCCACTCTCTATGCCCCAACCTTCTAATGCTATCCACTGCTACCTCACTTCAAATTCCATGTTTCAGTCTTTTACGCTAACCAGTTACCAATTTCTTCCCACTGCCCTGCTCCAGCCAACTCGTCTTTCTGGCTAACTCTATTAAACCCACCAAATGGCTGTCTCTGTCTTACTTGTGCCCTCCCAACATTTGCATTCCTATTCCACATTCTCCTTCTCCTATCAGCTCCCAAGACCCCATTCTCCCCCACTGAGATTTTCACTAAAAATTGGTTCTTTCATTGGCTACTCTTCTCTGAGTACTTCTGTCCTGACAGCCCAGTTCTCCCCTAACATTCCTAACCTGCCAGCTTGTCTTCCCACTTCAACTATTCACTTGACCTGGCACCTTCCCTTTGCTCACTATTACATCGACCAGAAGGTTTCTCCTTCCAGTCCCTGTCTTCAACTCTTTGCCCCTGACAGTCCTAGTTTTCACCTCTACTTCTCAGCTCGCGTTGCTGTCCTCTAGGCATTTGAACAGGACGATACCTCTTCCGCAGGACTCGCATGCCAACACAGCAGTTGCTGAAAGCAGAAGAGAACCAAGCTCTCTGCATTCGGTCTCAGTAGTGCTGGTATTCTGGGTGCTGTCAGGACTCATTATGCCCCAACCTCAATCTCAAAACTGTCTGAGCTTTTTCCCAAAAAGGAGTCCAAGACAGATATCTGGCATGCAGGTTTTCAGGCCATGTTATGAGAAATTATGAATATGATTTTTAAAAAATTAAAAACTATTAAAAAAATAAAAACATAATTTTAAAATTGAGTGTGTCGGACAAGCAAAAAAGGCAGCGTTACCAAACCCACATACAGTAAGCAAACAAAAATAATCATGCTGTGATGTGTGCATGTGAATGAACAGACAACACTAATAAAAAAAAAATTTCTAACTAATCTTGAGATTGCACAGTTAAGCCTCAAAAGTTAACACAATCTTAATTCTGCATTTCTGTATATAAGAGTGGCATACATGGTAATATTAAGGGTGAGCATGTATATTACATTATGTTAGAAAACTTTGATAATAATTTTAAGATCTAAATTAGCAAGGTACAGGTTCTTACTCAGTACCAATGTAAATCATGTATATACAAAATGGATAAAGAAGAGAACTGTAGAATTAAGACTTATTCTTTTAATAAGTAATTCATGCAAAGACCTAGAGACAGATCAATCAATAGATGCACACACTGCCTTTCTACCGCCCATTTACTTTGTTATTAAAGTTACCTTTCTTCTTTATCCAAAGTTTTCTTCTCTGCAGAACTAATCTTTTTTGGTGGGACAGGAGGTGTCACCTTTCTGCATATCTCTTCAATTATACGTTTATTCAATCTGCTCTGTACAGCAGCTTTCAATAAAATTCTTTCCACTGCTGTCATTCCATCACCATGAGAGTATCTTGGAATTTCTGGGTGGATTAAAACATCCACATCATCCAACCACGGAGGATAGTAAGAGTTTTGTTTTCCTGAGAGTTTGTGATGCAATTTAATCAGCAAGGACAGTATGCTTTCCTTGACTTCTAGAATGGCTGTAGTTAGCTGTGGAGTTGCACCAGGTGCTGACCATTTCATTGATGTTTTGGGCCGAACCACTTGATTTGCCTCACTGGTGTTCCGATTGATGATCTCCTGAAATTTCTTTCTACGTTCTGCGACCAAACTGAACACTTGAGCTGTCCCCGAGTTCTTGGGAAAAAAAATTACAATGTTTAATTTTAAAAAATACAACTATAAACAACATACATTTATAAAACTATAGAAAGTATTTCAAACTAGGAGGAAAAGCACAAAACATTTGAAGTTTCCTCTCCCCTTCCAGAATGCACTGAACTTTGGTATAGCAAAATACTAACCCTGCATATCATGTTTTTATACAAATCTGTTATACACAGCTGCATAAAAAGCCAAGAACAAAATGAAAATACCATCCATACCAAAACAACAAACAACTGGTGTTGCTCTAGTCAAACTAAGAATTCTGTTCACCAAGTAATATTTCCTTATTTTTTCTGGAATATTCATAATTTCGGTATCTTTATATCATTTAAATGTCTTTATTAAAGTCTACTGAGCACTGCTGCACAATGAACCTTATAATCCCACAAAGGGGAACACAGGTGAGCCCACACATCCCCATGGGCATCGTCAATTTTGTGTGGATTTATTAGCTGTGATCCAGAAGCCACATAGCCATATTTGCAAGCAGAGCGTGCTATGCAGGGCACATGAGCATGAGTGCAGTTACTACATTAATGACAAAGCCCATTCCGATGTTTCTATTCTATGCTACCCTTGCTTTCAGTCCCAAATTTAGGATACATGGAAGCAACTCGCATATACTAAATCCATAGCAGAGAGATGTTTCCTGAACATTTTGAACATGACATTCAGAAAGCTTTAATATCTTACGCTCTCCTTCTCACAAGGCTGGGCAACCAAGAGATACCAAATACTTCAGAGATCAAATACAAAAATGGGATTCTGACAATCACCTCACCTACCTTCTTTATGTTTTAATCTATTTCATCTCACCTACCTACTTTAAATTTTGATCTGTCTTTCTAACATCACCATGCAAAAGAAACATCCATTGTATTTCACCACAACTGGCACACAATAATCTGAAGTGCTGTATACAAAAACAATCCTGATGCAGAGATTGTATTATCTACCAGCTATAAATCTTTCAGGATCCCACCATTCACACATTCATTTTGTTTTCACAAAAAAAACAAATAAACTTGCCATTAATAATTCCAAATGCACTTTCAATGTAAGGTTAAACTTACCTAGATTCAAGAAAGCTAGGAGTACTCTACATTATTAAATGTTAGTAATATCTTGGCAAGACAAAACAGGCCTAAACACAAAGCTCAAGCAGTAAGCTATCAATGACATTTTGTATTTGACAGAAAGTTTTTATTTCAAAATATGTATTAAAAATGTAAGGGCATTTCTTTGCTTAAAAGTCTACTACCTAAGATTACAATCGAGAATATAAAAAAAAAGCATGAGTCCTTGCAATATGAATTAAAAGAAAATTCAGGACAATTAGAAGATTTCACTGAATGTTAAGGTAAGCACAACTAAAGCCATGTTGCTAGTTAATTGCTTAGGAGAACAAACTGCACACAGATCTACCTCTCTCTGGAGGCTCTTCCGCCTTGAACTCTGGTAGATTGAGGACAAAAAAAAAGTCATTAAATACATCATTTGGGAGGAGGTACCATTTGAAATAACTTTTATTTCTGTTATCAGTACACTTAGGAAAGATTACTGGAGAAAAAAAAATATCCTAAGAAACTCATAAAAAACCATTAAAAAAATCCTAACAAAAAAAGCCAAAACAGGCAATAACTTAAACTAATCTAGGAAAAGGACCAGTATTTGTATATACTTACTTGTGATGAAGCTAAACCATCAGAACTTGTACTTGCTGGTGGTTCCCTTTTCACCTCTGGAGCAGTTTCTGGTACTCTTACTCGGACATAGTTAATGAAGTGACGCATGTTAGAAACCAAGTTACTGCCTGGAAACCAACTATCATGGCAACGCTCTTGTCCGCCTGCAGATTCCTAAAATAAAAATAAAACATTAGTATACTTTCTTTTATGTGCTACAATAATTCATGTTGCTTTTATAACAGAGGCCATCATCTCTCCATGAGATCGGAACAACATGTGGAAGAGTATGCACCTCACTAAAGCTGATATACCTCTTAAAAATTATGACATGATGCCTACCATGAGGACTACAGGTCTGATAAATACATAATCCACACATTTGATTTCAATATAATCAAATACATGCCATCAGTGCTATCTAGCAGAAGCAAAAGGAACTACTTAGAGTAATCCAAAGGTATACAATCTCAGATTATTACAAAAAATCTGAACTATACAGAAGTCAATCTCTGAAAAAAAGTGGCAGATCCTTAGTCATAAAGGAATCTGGAATCACAAAAATAATGGCTCTTTATATTCAAATTCTCATCAAAAGCATAGTTAGTATTTTGGCTAATTCACATATTTTAGAAGATACAGCGATTTAGCAATAAAATGCTCAGTGATGAAGGTTTCAGTTGAAAATCTAGAAATTTAAGCGACTTTTAGACTCAAACATTTAAAATTTTTTTTGCACCCAATTTCAAGTACTAATTTACAGAGTAGTAAAGATCTAACCAATCTGTGTTCTCAGGTTATATGTACAGAAACTGTTGAAAAACATAACAAGATACCATACTCCTCTTTCCAACAGTATGCAATTTCCTTATATTTTTTGCTTAGTTGATCCCTGCTTAAGTAAATAAAGATGTTTTATTCTCATTCCTATGGTAAAATTATAATTTTAATAAACATCTATTTACATCATATTAGGCAATACTTTTATATTTTAGTGAAAAAAATTGTATTTATTCTTACCTCTTCATCTGACTCTTGTTCTGGAGAATTTTCCAACCCCAGCTCAATCAAATACAAAACCATGCAAAGTACGTGTTCTGATAAATTCTGATGATCCATTAATATCTAGGCAGAAAAACACACGTTCACATCTTAGAAGGTTTTATCTTTGATACTCTCACAATCCCTAATACAAAAACCAAAAACTGCCAAAACCACAAAAGATATCTCTAACCTAAACTACAAATTTTATCTCAGAGCATGACCTTCCAGGTTAGCCACACTAGGAAAGGTAGAAGGTCTTGAGCCACATATGTGATTTTTGCCTGTTTTGTTTTGTTTTGTTTTTTCCCCTAAATGAATTCACTGTGCTCACAAGAGATGTATCATGAGATACCAGTATCAGTATAAAAAAAAAAATTTAAAAAAAAAAAAAGAGTAGACAGGCAGAACACCATAACAACACTTGCTACCCTAGTGTATTTTTGGTAAACACTAAGCATCAATTTTACCATTTAAAATAGTTTTATTTTTGTTGCAGATTAACACTTTCAAAGTCCTATCATGCATAAAAACACAGTTAGGAAAAAATTATTTTCAAGAGCAGTGAATTGGCTATTCCTATTACAATTACAGGCACTATAAAGTTCCTATAATATCTACTCTGAAACATCAGCAAGGTATTTTAAACTTCACCCTTGTTATGACAATATTCCAACAAAACACCCGATTACTGATTATGCTATAGGATCCAAGTAGGCCAAGAAAAATAGGGTATATTAATGTTATTACTCTTTCCAATAACAGTAATGGAACAGTACTACAAAATAAGACACGTAATTTTGGATGTGATGAATCAACAGAAGCATTGTATTTAAAAGACAGGAAATCATTATTCCACTCAGTTTATTAAGACTTCAATACATCTAATGCACAAAAACAGTGTTCTGGATAATAGACTTTGGACTCTTCAGTTTTTATTTCATTTTTTTAAGATGATTAAAAACTATTTTGAGGTTTAGAAAAAACTAACCTTTGAGCATCACCACAAAAGCAAAATTTAATTTTATGTTTCTTTCCAGTCAAACAAACTTATACCTTAAAATTGTTACTAGTTCAAGCTGCCATTTACTATAAAACCAAAGGGTCTGATAAAGCTGCACAGATACCACTACTGTCAGCTACAAGCAAAGAGCTGCACCTAGCAGTCCCTCCCTTTTCACGTGATCAGTCACCATAAGGTCTCATCAGGTCCTAGACCTATAAGCGATGTCTGGATAACTGGGAATGCCAGAAGGGTTAATATGAATTTAGTTCACAACCATCTTCACATAATCTTTTTTAACTACAAATAATAAATAGCCTTCTCTTTAGATTAATAAATGCCCATATCTTTCTTCTAATACAGCTTTCAATGCATTGAGAGGAAGGACCAGTGCTGCTGAAATGAAAAACCAGGACAGATTTCCTCTTGAGAATATTCTCATTTAAAGGGAAAAAAATGGCAAGAACCTGCAAATCACCAAAAAGTAGATGAGAAAAGATGTTTAAAATTTCACTGTAGACAGGCTACTACAGAAATTAATATTTTTAGAGTGTAGCCTAGTAAAGTTTTAAATACAACTTGGTTTTGAAGGGGCCAAATTTCATAAGTAGATACACCCATTAGAAACATCAGAGATAAAGTTCTGAAAACAAATATTGTCTTACAATAGCTTTTTTAAATTACGTTTGACTTAATCAAACCCAATCAAATCTGAGATTAGAGAGATTATGTAATTAAAAAGGGCACTCAGTATTACGTTAATATGAAAACCATGCGCAGTTCTACCAGTCAGAATCAAAAGGCATGTTGACTAATGCTTCTGAAAACTCAAATCATCAAATGTAGTTTACTGTTCTTCTGTCGCCAGTGCAAAAAATCAACAGAGATACAGAGGCTGTTATAAATTGGCAAAATTTCACAAATAGACAAAATATCATTTAAGGGAATCCATGGAATCAATCACTATGTAATTTCTACCATCCATGAATCTGGTAGAAATGTATTCAGCATTTCGGCTAAAACAGCAACCCAGAAATCATAAAATTCTGAAGATTTAAGTCCCTGAAGCTTCTTCACAGAGTAAGAGGAAAAACATCCAAAACCATCATGAGCAAGGCAGTAAAAGATGATGCATTCCTTCCCTACATTCTCCATTTTTGTTCCATGTCAAAGTATTATTTCATCTTCTACATAATCCCAAGCTCTCCTTTTCTTCAGCAGCCTTGCTGTAAGTCTCCTGTCTAGTACTTTCTCCAGGTGTGCTCCTTCCCCCGTCTCCACTACATACTACCACATCTCAGCCTTGTTCTTCACCCTGCAGCAGTCAGGCAGCCCCGCTGCTGCAGCTGCCCGGGTCTTAGCAGGGTTAAACATACTGCACACAGCAGCTTCTCTGGCCAAAATGACAGAAATCCCTGGGAAACAAGGTACTGTCACTCCACAAAGTTCTAGTTAGCTCTGGTGTGGCATGCCTGGTCTGGGGCTGACTTTCTTGGGACTTCAACAGTTAAACAAAATAAACAACCACTGAATGTGCACACATTGTAACTTTGCAATGGCTACAGTTTGGCTAAATTCAGATCCAAAATCTTGATAAAAGAACATTTTAAACATGGGAAAAGGGCACGTATTTTGTCCTTCAGTCTTGGAAACTCAGGCCAGAACAGGCGTTCAGCATGAAAAATGTCAGCCATTGGTTAAATTTCGGCAAGATAAGGAACTAGATGTCTGACAATGGATAACCTTGACCAACCATTAGATGTTGTACTACTGAGGTTCCAAAAGGTATAGCTTCATTCGACAGTCTCTGCGCATGAAATTCAGTCTTACCCATAATAGAATGAGACATGTTATGAGAAAGGAAGAATTAGTAGTAAAATACACAGATTTTTATATTTTTTAAGTAGATTTTTGAAATTGCACTAGTTATACAGCAAAACCTATAGTTTACTGAAGTCACTAATTTGTAAGCAATATGAAGCTATTGAGATAAAGTTATTTTCTGTCATAAAGGTGAAATCTATTGAATGAATCAAAGAATGGTTAGAGTTGGAAGGGACCTTAAAGATCATCTAGTTCCAACACCCCTGCCATGGACCCACACCTCCCACTACACCAGGTTGCTCAAAGCTTCGTCCAACCTGGCCTTGAACACCTCCAGGGATGGGGCATCCCCAACTTCCCTGGGCAACTTGTGCCAGTGTCTCACCACCCTCATAGTGAAGAATTTCTTCCTGATCTCTAATCTAAATCTACCCTCTTCCAGTTTGAAGCCATTACCCCTTGTCCTATCACTGCATGCGCTTGTAAAAAGTCCCTCTCCAGCTTTCTTGTAGGCCCCCTTCAGATACTGGAAGGCCGCTATAAAGTCTCCCTGGAGTCATCTCTTCTCCAGGCTCAACAACCCCAACTCTCTCAGTCTGTCTTCATAGCAGAGGTGCTCCAGCCCTCTGATTATCTTTGTGGCCCTCCTCTGGATCCTCTCCAACAGGTCCATATCCTGCTTGTGCTGATGACTCCAAAGCAGGACACAGTACTCCTTGCTCCTTTCAGAGAGAGACAGTTTCTAATGAATTCAGGTAAAATCTTGTATTCATTCACCTTAATGATATACTGACAACTTACACGATACTTCATTAGAAAAAGAAATCACCTGAAACAACTCCATGGGAACAAGCATGGCTCTTTGTTAATACCACACAGTTATTACTATACTTAACAACAGATATTTTCTATTCAACCGAAGTTTAACAGTGAAACAAAACAAGAGCTTTAGGGAAGCTGGGAGCACTTAAAAGAACACAAAAGGAAAGTCTGCCCAGGAAAGCACTACTCAATCAAACCACTTTTTATAGTCCCTCATCTGCATGCTGCTTTGAAAGCACTTTGCACACAAGTACAAAGACAGATTCAAAGTCCCATTTTCTGATGAATGTACTCTTCAAAAAGGATGCACTTCTCTTAAAGAGGGCAGCCAACTATCAAAGACAAAACCAAACACAATTTAAAGGCATCAATTAATCCTGAAAAACAAGTGCTATAACATTACCAAAAGCCAGAATGTATCTGGGAAGCGATGTTAGAACCAACTGCAGTTATGAGACACATTCACCCTTGAGGATCTAAAGCCATCGAGGCTGCATATATTTGAACAGGCTGCTGATGCCTTAAAACTCTGCAGTGGAAACCAAAAGAATACCACTCACACCACCACGCTCCCCGAAACCATCACGAACAATCAAAATGTGAACTCTGATGGTTAAGATAGTGTTCTTCTATAGTACAGTAGGACTGCTCATCCACTTGGGTACCTGACTTAGTGTACATATATATACGTATTCACGGAAATAATGAAAATTGTAGAAAAACATCATGATACTAGACTTAGAAAATAAAATAATAAAAAAATTATATAAATTTGAACCTAAGTACTGTAAATAATCTATTAAAAAATAATTCTAAGAACTCCTGTTCTAAAGAAGTGGAAGTAAAATACTGGACTTAATGAGAATTAGGACTGTACCTTGTAAAGAAGCGTGAACAGCACGATGTGCAGCGTTTTACAGTGTAAAAGCTTTATGAGACCTTTGTAACTTGGATGTAGTGGTGTTCTCTTCTTGTAAGGAGGCCATGGGTTCCCAGGGAATTTACCACTTTGCTTTAAACTGTTGAAACAAATGAGACTTATGTTAAACACTGCAATAATGTAGACAATCGCCACTGTTATAGATAACTATCCTGCCCTCTTTTTGTTTAGACTGACTTCAGAATTGATGAGCATTTCTAAGCCATTTAATTTATTTAAGCAGCACTCCAAAAATTGTAATGTATACACAAACTGAATCCAGTCTTATTTTTCTGTGGATTACCACTGATTTAAATGACTTTTAATTATAAAGTTGAATGAATTTTAGGTTACTGCTATGAATTTAAGAATTCCACTTTCATTCTAGGAGGCACATAGAAGAAATGGAAAACTTTTCACTTCACCCAAATCCACGTTAGTCAGACATCCAACACAGAAATCGCACATCTGTAGGAATGGATTACAGGCAACACTAGGAAACGTTAGACCTAATTAGCTATAGTTGACAGCACCTGTGCCATCATATCCATGAACTTAAAAATTAAGTGGTAACTTCAATGTGGACCCACATTTCTAACAATGAGCTGGAATGCAGTGCAGTAGACAACACAATTATTTAAAAGAATACTACCTTGCTCAAAATCTGTTACAGTATATGTTTGTGATGAGCCTTTGACTTAATGGGATGAGCACAGAGGCAGAGGATTATTTCACTAAGTTTATTATAAGGGTTTTTTTAACTTGATTTTTACTCCCAAGGTGTGAAAGAAAAGACAACCAAATTAAATTAGCTGAAATAAGATTCTGTAAGGATAAGAAACTGTAAGGGATGGAATGTTAAGGAACAGAATTAAGACCAAATCATCTTGCTTCTAAGAACTTAAAAGGGTGCCACAAGGGTTTTTTTTCTGTATTTACATCAGGATTTAATTCACCCATGGTTTCTATCATGGGTGAATACATAGAAAAAAAAACACCACATTATCAATATAATTTCAATTATATAATTATAATTTTATCAATATAATTTCAAAACACAGCACTGTAATGCTGTGCTTCATGTACCTAAATGTAAGATAAATAAAAATAGATAAGGCTGCTTTCTTTAAGTATTTTGTAATTGTTTTTTAAACTATAACTTTTAGTTAAGTATTTTATCTGTGATGACATTCACTACTTTGTCCGTAGCACTTCTGATGTACTTTTAAAGATTTATGGAATAGTAACAGATTAAGCTAACCAAAACCCTGGTAGTGCTGTAAATTTATATAAACTATGTGCTCAAGGACAAATCAGGGGCCCGAAAACATCAATAACACGATTAGCATTACCAGACAGTAATGAGCAACGTGCATCAATATGATGTTACATTTCTAAAAACTATCCAACTTACAATGCTGTGTATCTGTCCATTGCAGACTGCACATCTCTACGGTAAACCGTTCGAAGTATTACCATGACAGGGTCAAATTCCTTATCCCAAACTTCAGCTGTTGTTTAGAAGAAGTCACATGTTAAAATTCTCTTTACAGACCTTACCACTTATTGTAGATTCTCTTCTTAACTAGCTTTAATTATGTAATTTTCTATTATAGAATATTTTTTTGCAGCACAGTACAGTAATTTTTACTAATTCTTACTAATTGTACTTACTATACTGATAATTACTACTACTTATCAAGATATCAAAATCTCACTAAAAATATTTTTTAGTTCCAAAAAGCAAAAAAATTAACAGTCTGTTAAGGCAACAGATCTCTTCTATTCTCAAGTCTTACTTTAGTGTCTTCTAGCTTTCTTTTCTGTTACATAATAATTTACAGTGTGGGATAAAGATAAAAAGAAAACAATTACGTATTTCTGATAAAATAACAGTTGTAACACATGCTGAGGAAATATTTTCTAAAAAAAAAAAAAATTTCCAAATTATTTTAAAAGTCTAGAGTAATTTTATTTATGCAATTGTAAATATACAAAGGCAACCCCAAAACAATCTTTTCTGTATGCATCCCGTTTTGCTCTCTTTAATTTCAACTACATGTAAGAAAGGGTTTTAATTATTTTTCACTTGGTACTTCATAAGTACGAGTCCTCTTGAAAACAGGAAGTAAAGACTGCAAAGAAGTTAGTAGGAAGGCGATATTTAACTATTAAGTGCAGTGAGCCAAATGACTATAACAACACAATTTTTTGTTCAGTCTCGAAAATGGCCAGGTTTCTTATTAAATAACATTTGTGACCAATCTTTTACGAACATGTCTTTGTTTTATAACTAATATCTATGCATTATTTTGGCATTAAAATCTTAGTTATCTCTGTTTAATTTAGTAGCTCTAAAATAACATCCAGAGTGGCTTTTCAGAGTAATCACAGAGAATCCTAAACAGACTATAAATAAAGATATCCCATGTAACTGATACTTTTTTTTTGTATTTACAAGTTATTAAAAAACAAAACTAAGTTTCCAACCTAATGTGAAATGAAGATGTTCATTTTATTAATTGTTTGTAAGTGTTAAGCTCCATAACATAGCAGTATGAAGGCAAGGTTCAATGATCCCATCAAAGGAAGAAGAAAACCAGTGGATACAGAATTTTAGCTCCACCAGCAGGCATAACAGAATGCAAGCTCTACCAACATTCTTTAAAGTTTTCACAGGCAAAAGTAGGCAGCTTTATCAGCTTTTGAGATTAATTTCCCCCAGGCAGGAAGACAAGTGGTCTACTCCTATTAACCCCTGCTAACCAGTTTACAGATCCCCTCATACGCTGCTAAGAGAGAACACCTTGCATAGTTTCAACTATGTATGAAATATGATCAAACTTAGCTTGCAAAAAATACATTTTTTCTGGACAGAGTTTACTACTGCCGTCTGAAACACAGACCAAGTTTGTTTGGGCTGCTAATTCACCATGAGGACAAAGGACTAAGAGAGGGAGCCACATGGGGAATATTAGAAATGCACACACAGCTCATCTTCAGCACACAAATCCACAGAGAACAGGAAAACTACGTCCTTTTTTCTGAAGTTGATTTGCTTTTTTTTTAAACCTATGGCTAATGGAAGCAAAATCTGGGGCTTCTGCGATCATAAAGTAGATATTTTTTTTTCCTCTAAATTTAGGAAAAAAAGGGATTAGGAGGAATGGATTTCAACATGACTTGCTTAAACTGTGACAGGCCACAAACTACAATTTTTAAAAGCAACTGGAATACCACCATTCATTTTGAGAACCTATATAGTCTTATAAAGATTATAAACACTTAAAAAGTTATAGTACACAGGAAAACCATGCTAGCTTTTATTCATACAAAAGCTCTTTCAGTTTTTTTATTACTTCAAGAAACAGGGATCCTCCATAGAGTTACAAATTACTTCAGTATTCACTGCTATAGATGAGATACTTAAAAAAAAAAATAAATATAAACAATCTATTCCAGAGGTAAACAATTTGTTTAAAAACACCAAAAAACCCAAAACACTATAATCTACCATCAGATTCCCTAAATATAAAGTGTTATAATTCAAAATACCATAATCCATCTTTTTTTTTTTCCTTTACACTGTGTTATAAAAAAAGACCAGCATGTCACAAGCCTCAGAAATCAGACATGACATAGGGAAATGCAATTTACAGAACATTAAAATAAAGTTATTTTCAATACATAGGTGTTAAGCTGACTAATTACACATCAAGGAACCAGAACAAACTAATTCCCAAAACTTTGGTTTCACAAAATTACTTCATGGGTTGTTAATTTGTATAAAAGTAAGAGCTTCACTGACTCATCAATCTCCCAGTACAAAAACTGGCAAACAAGTTAGTACAGCATTGGTTCCTACATTAACAACAACAAAAAAATCCACAAAAGAACACAGCCTACAAACCAAATGGTTTCAAAATTGTCAGACCCCAACCCTGCCAGCTCTCAAGGGAGGTTGCTGGGGGAGGAAGGAGTTAATCCCTCTTCAACTTTGCCAAGAGCTGAAGCACAACCAGAGCACATGGAGCATTTCAGATTCCTACAGGCTACAGGCTTATCTGCTCAGTGACAGGAAACAGTAATGGAACAACAAGTTCTTAAATTCCAACTCTCCTTTGATATACCAACAGTATATTGAGTCCAATTTAGACAATGACAAGCTGGTCAGGGGAAGAAACCAGTCATTTTTGCACTGTTTGCATTGTAGAACTATAGAACAACACTCTATAACTAGTCTTGTCTGAACTTTGTTCTAGACGCTCACTATTGACTGGGAAAAATGTTACAGGCTACTAAGGACAGTTAAGCAATATATAAGAAAGAATTATGTATCATGATATCTTTAATAACCAAAATGTGGAGAATTTTGAAGAAAGTTTCTTTGCAACCAACACCTCACCAGTGCAAACGGTTCTAAACTCTACCAAACATACATCATGTTTTTTTAAATCAAATAAATTATTAAGTATGCAGATCAGTGAAATACAAATAACAAATTTTCCAGTTCTCCATTTTTTCCCTTGCTTTCTAAGGATATCTGATTAATACAAGCTCATTTTCACTCTAGATCAAAATGAATTTATTAAAGATTCTTAACAGTCTTTAGCAATGCTTTTAAATATAAGCAATAGACAATAATGAAAAAGATTTGTGGGGTCTTGGGTTTGGTTTTTTTGTGGGTTTTTATGATTGTGTGGTGGGCTGCTTTGGGTTTTTTTTTTTGTTTGTTTGTTTGTTTGTTCTTTAATTAAAAAAAACCTAGTTTAACATCTTACAACTGAGTATGCTATAAGAGGACACCAATTACCATACCTTTAGGTGTATACATTCCTTGTTGCATGGAACCTCCAGGTTCAAAAACAGGAGCTTTAAAATCAGCAACGGCTGACAAGACTGATTCAAAGCTTAAGCTTCCTGGAATAATACCACTTTTAGGATTGGGGTTTTCTGGAATGTAATGTTTGTGTTAAGGAAAGCAAAGTTAACTTAGTTGCAGGACACAGCATTTTACTTCCTTCTTGACATTTTCAGTCACTCATTTCAGAGGCTATTTCTCAGCAGTGCTCTGTGTTTACCACAAGAGGTCTGTATGCTCCAGCTGCTACAGAACAGTAACTATTACTGAAGTGAATCAAAGCCTCCTAGCTAGGACATTAAACTTTTTAAAGCAAGCCAATTGCTACATGCTTGGCTCAAGAGGTAAGTATTAAATGAGAAATAAAAAACTACTACCTGTAGTCCATATAACGTTTTTGCAGTTGCCTTTATTTACTAACACTTTGGCTCTCTTCATAGCATATTTTGCATTTACAGTTAAGTGCACAAAAAGCAGGTAAATAGCTTGGGATCCATAAACACAGTAAGTAATTCTCCACCTTGGATTGGCTATTTCTCATTTTTGGTAGTGATACTTAATTGACCTACCCCAAATCACAAATAAGGAAGCTTCTGCTTAGTGATAAGTGATTGCTTGTATAAACTATTCACTTATTTTACACAGTTAAGTGATTGAGTTACTAGGTTGTATTTTAATAATAATTGTTATTATATATTTGTAACTCAATCACCTCCTTCCCTGTCTTTATAAATTCCTAATATTTTTGCTCAATGCCTATGACCGGATTGCAAGCTCTTTTGGGCAACCACCACAAGCTATTTAATTTACTTACACAGCTTAATACACCGATAGCAGTAAAACCTGAGTATTTGTAGTCAACTGTTTGGGGACATGAACCATATCATTGAGCAAACAGACTTCCTAGAGTTTGCTATTCTTCAAGTAAGACACTTCCCCCCATAATGCAATACATTTGCCTCCAATTTCAAAGCAGCATTCAGAATTGCTATTATTTGCATTTTCAGCTATTGATAGCAAAAGCCAATATAGCATAGAGTAACTTCTTTTTATACTGGCATAAAATTGGCAATAATCAAAGACTCAAGTCCAGATAAAGGTGATGCTTGGCTAAACTTTCTACAATGTCATTGGAAAAGACTTTTCACCTCACACCTAAAAGACTTTTGTAGTGTTACAAAATAATAAACATGAAAAGAGCAGTTAAGCATTTTGTAGCAAAACCAATTTAAAACTATTACAAAGTATTGGGTATTTTCTAAGAAAGAGCAAAGCTGGAGCACATGCTTTTACTGATGGTAAGTATATGAAAACACACCTTTACACAATTTCTTATAATTACATAAGCTGAAAACATGTTCAAGCTCCAAAATCCCACTATTATCCAGGTACCTGTCATTCTCATTCATGCACATTAGTTAATATATTCCAAGGATATGAGATCCAACAATGAACTGTGCGTCCTGTCATTCATACAGAGTTGGGCTACCATCTCTGCTCTGAGAATCTCATCATCTGTCATTCCTAGAATAATAAAATTTAAAAAGCCATTAAAACAGCATGATTCTAAAACACACATCCAGCATACATTTGTCATTAAACATAAGTTAAACTTGATGCAAACATTAATATTACTTATGATACAGTGCTATAAAAATACAGCAGAAAAAAAAAATGGAGGGCGGCACAAATGCTACGGAGACACAACCTCAGTCAGAAAAGACAGGTACAAAATGAAACTGCTGTCTTTCCAAAAAAGATATAGAATCCTCATGTGATCACATACACAAATCAGCCACTTCCATTAAAGCCAGTTTTCTCCATTCCTATGTATTTTGTCTATTTCTAATCATAAGGGATTAAAATTCAGTAACTGCCAAAAATGAAACCAAGTGTTGAATACTTTAAGTTACTATATGGCTAATCAGCTTTATGGTAGCTACTAAATGTTGAATATAAATGAACATGCATGTTATTTACATACAAGTATTACTAAAGCAGCAATTCTTACCTAAATGTAAACGAAGACTTAACAGAAGGACCAAAAACGTTAAGGCTCCTTCCAGCATGGACCTTTCATGCTCTGAATCAAGAACTGTATTTTGATGCTGTGATGCCATCGTTAACAGATCTACCACCTTAAATCTACATAGCAAAGAGTAAAGTCAGAAACATCATTCTCCAACATTAAAACACCAATGTGAAATGTACTGATAAACTCAGGACACCATTCACAATAACCCCAAATGAATACAAAATTAAATGCATATAATTCAACAATATGCAAACATACATGAAAACCCTCTTATTTGTAGATTTGGATTTTTATTTAACTACTTATGGAATGTACTATAGTGATATTTACTCCACATGAAAACACCTTACATTTATGAACAAAAAAAAAGGTAATGCCAATTAACCTGTTTTCAAACCCTGATTTTATTCTATCTAGAAAAGCAGACTTTCTTTCTATGTCTCTTACTATTGCAACTCTATTTATCTACTTCTTCAGGCTAGCATATACTGAAAGCTTGCATATGAACATGCGCAAGACTTAACCTAAAGATGCTCGGAAAACAAATGTCTGAAGCTTCGCTACTGCACTGTAAATCAAAAGCCAACTCTGTATAAAATAAACGGATATACCTTGAGATACCTCTTTCAGTAGAGCCCTTCACGTAAGTGTTACTTTTGGCTAGGCAGAGCTGTACCATTGAAGGTGTGTATCAGATACGGACCCTTTCTCTCACATGGCATAAATTAGTCAACAGCTAGCACAACCTTGAACCAGAGCATTCATCTTTTAACCCTACCTTTCAAAAACAGATGAAATAAAATAATCTGGGTCCAGCCTGGAGGCACAGACCTGTGAAAAGAGAATAAATTAATTTTATTCAGTAGTTTGTTTGTAAACAAGCATTGGCTTGGCTTGGCTTCTCAGAAAACGTAACTTACTTGCAGCAGATAAATGTCAGGATCAATCATTGAATTGCAGAAATGAGACTGCACGTAAGTCATGGCCTGTCCTTTAATTTGTAGGCCATTTCTAACCCACATGTTGCTGTGTATTTCAGAAAGACTTGCCTGTTCAGGGAAAGTAAAATAAAAAGTTACAGACATTTCAGGGATATTCAGCTATTCAGTTCCAAATTAGCAGATCATCAATATATTATCACACATATACATACACACACACCGCATTTTCTGTAAAAGTATAATTTTTTATACCATTTTACTTCTCCTGGGGAGTAAGGGACGAATAGGAACCACTGCAAGTTTATGAAAGAGAGAGCACACTTTCATATGAGCACATATTTCTAACAATGAAAGCTATCAAAGCTGATGAAGTTATTTAATTATCTATTTATGTATTAAAATCTTGAAAAGTACTCCAAAGATGAAGGCACCATGGTTAAAAAGAAGTTTGGTATAAAAGCAGTGATTACAAATACTGCTCACTATCACTTACATACAAATAAATAAAAATTTGTATCTAAAAAAAAATGTTGCAACGTGCATCTATTGTTGAGTTCATTCTCTATTTATAATATGAAATGTTCAGATTCAGGTTTCTTCTCTGCTTGCGCTCCATTGGTAGCTATTCCACGAACATGAAATTCCATGTTTTCAAAGGGTAGATTGCTCCCAACCTTCTGAAAGTGCTAAAGTGAATACTATTATCATACTTCTCAGAGTATGATAACTAATGCCACATATTTAATTTTGGAAATCAGAAGAAAAAAAATAGTTTATCAGTATATTCTCAGTATATTCTAGTTATTAATGTCACATATCGCTTATTTTGATATTTCACAATTAAGACATACTCCCCCCTGTTAAATACTTCTAAATGTATTTAAATGACTGGTGTTAAAAGAATTAGACAGCAGCTTTTCTGTTGTATATCTGTACATCTGCATCAAAGTCATAAGTCTGCCCGTACCTGAATCTGAAGTGGGTGAATCATGAGTTTCATCAGCATCTCTTGATCTGGCAAGATGGTATCCAGATCTAGTTCTTGGCATTTGACAGCCTAGAAACAAAAGCAAGCACACACTGTACTGAACAATCACACTCAATAGGGTATTTCCATCTTCTGTGTGACTAAAACATGTGCTTACCTTACTTAAAAACATGGCAAAGTAACGGTGCAGTGGCAAATGAAAAGTAACTTGGTTAGGAGCTGGCTGAAAGTAAAATAAAGATATTTTATTATCATATATTAAAAAAACCAAACCTACAAATATCTTTGTTGCAACCACCAAGAACAGTATCTTGCATGTCTTCATTTTATGGACTTACTTTACACTAACCTAGTATTACTTCATCCCCCTGCACTTTCTGATGATTCAGAAATTTCCCATATTCAGCCTGCTGTAGTTCATCTCTTACTAAGCTAATGACACTCTGAATTGACTGAGAATATTGCTTGCTTGCTAAGGTAGCAAGGCTGCTCCCCACTACAATATCAGAAGAGGATTTCTGTCTTGCCATTGCTTGAGTTCTTCATTCAGCAGAACAGTAGTACATCAATGGCACTGCTTTTAAGACTCACACAGCTAAGTTTGCACCAGCAAATCTAAATCATTAAGACTCTACAAAGGATCCTAGGTCATAACATTGCAACTATTAACTACAAATTCTGATTTCAGCAAGGCAATCCTTTTTCAATCAGTACCTAGAATTATGATTTAATTTAAGGGGTTAGTGTATCACCTTTGAAATTTAACCAGATTTTCATAGTACTTTGCTCGAATTCATTAAGGATACTTACCTCATCTACAAAGTTGATAGCATCAAACCAGTCTTGAAGCGCTTCAAGGCAGTATCTGACAACGTTTCGTGTATATTCCTGTGTTTCCTGCAGTAAGAGAAACCAGTGCACTACATGAACCAAAACATTTTTCAGTGTCACTGTTTACCTACTACAAATAAATACGATTGTTTCAAGAATATATAGTTTATGCCCTCACCATATGGAAAATAGAAAGTATTAGGATGGTTTCATTGTTACTTTAAAAGATGACCATTTCAATGGTGAGAATTAAGGCACCTTCAGAATGGTCAGCTGGTCCTAGTGCCTACTGTTGTTTAATTTACCCATTTATGTTTTACCAAAAATTTAGAGATGTAAGCATAAAAAGTCTTTCCATGCAATCAAAAGGAGTGGCTAATATTCTGTAAGTTTCATCTACTGAAATAACCTTACAGTTTGCTAACAAAATGCACATGAAATGCAAGGATAACACAACACTGCAGTGATCTTAACAATAAGCAAATTTTGTTATGATTGTACGATATAACTCCATAACAATGCCCTAAAACTAAAATATATTTCAGATTAAATCATGTATGTCAAGACTAGATCTGTACATTGCCCTCCAGGAGAGAAGCAGTGATGTGCAAGAAGGGAAGACAGGAGGGGAGCTAAACCAAATTGTTCTGTGATCAGTGGAACTTACAAAGCTCCATTTCTTACAGACTTTTCCTTTAATCTTCCCTTCCCCCTGCATGCAGACACCAGACCTGCCTCAAACTCTTAGGATATCTATGAAACACTTCTCATGCAAAAGCCAGCAATGCGTTGGCCAGCCAGAAGCAGTACAAGTGCTGACTAGCTCAGTCAGACACCTTTTCTCATCACAAAATACAACAGCCACACTCCCATCCTGCTGCTCCACGTGCTATGGTGGTGAGGCTCTGCCAGCTTTCCCTCGCCCTGTGGGATGGAGCTGGAATCTCTTCCCACCCATCAAGTTTCACTACACAAGTACAACAATTAAACTATGAAATTTGTAAAACTCTTTCAGATTTATTGAGAATGACCAAAGGGCTCAAACGTGGGGTGAAGATATGACTGACATATCAACATGTGGAGCAAGGAACCATACAGGCCTTAAACAAAAGGCAGACCATCCCACCCTAAGCAAAAAGGAGAGGAATGCTTCAAAAAGCCAGAAGTTATAATTCATTTTTCAAAAGATAATTTAGACTCATCAGTTGATACACTCATAATGTATCAGTATAACTTATATCATGGAAAGGCTTTTGCAACTGCCTGGTTTAAACTGTTTTAAAATTGCATGATGTCTCACACATTTTTTCAGTGCACAGTTCAATTCAGGTATTACTGTCCTGTGGTTGCTATTACATATCTTAATAAGCTAATTTCAAAGATAAGTATTGATTTCATAAAAAATAACCATAAACAGACAATTTTTTTTCACATGTTAAGTATTCCTATAAGCTGATGGATTCCATTTTTATTATAACAGTATAATTTACAGTGTAGTAACAAGTCTTTGCTCTAGTGAGAAGACCATGAGATGTCAGAACCTAAGAGACTTTCACCTCAGGTTGTTAGTAAAACAACCCAAAACCATGAATTACTCCATCCCCAATCATAATGCAGTGTCTATTTACATTATAATCACATTAGGGACAACTTATGTATCTCCTTTCCCACTGAACAAAGGCAGAATGACTCAGAGACATTTATCAAGTTCTTCATCAGATTAGAAATCATTCCATATGTGCACTCATAGGGAATGACTGTACACATCCCGAACTTGTAGTCCCAGTTTTGAAGACAATAAATTAAGTACAAGCATGAGTTCTATACTCACTATACACAGAATTCAAGTTGGTCAGTTTTATATATTTGGTAAACAAAGACAGCAAAACCCAAGTCTTTTCAAACACAAAACAGACAGACCTTTCAAGACTTGTGAACTCTAGAATAAATCAGCAACAAAACTAAGAATAATGTCAGGGAAATGTTAGTCTTACCCTAACTTTGCAGTGTGACAGAAGACCCCACATTGGCTGGGCACAGGCTTCCAGTTCAGCAGCAAAGGCAGCATAGTATGTCTGTGATTCAAACTCCACATGCTCATTTAATTCTCGTTTATTTAAATTCATGCCTTCAAAGATTTAAGCAGAGTTATACAACCAAATATTTAACTAGGGCTAAGTGGAATGCAGTATTTTTAGTGTTATGCATTCACACACCTATTAAAATAAAATAGCCACAAGCTGTAACAATCTATCATATCTAGCAGCAGAATAATAGATAAAATATGAGCACAAGCAAAGTTTGAACAGAAATAGACCAGAAAAGAACAGCTCTAGATTGCCTAATAACTGCAGTCCTTGCTGTTCGGGGGTTGTTAACATGGATAGCAGCCTTTCTGCTTTGAACCTCACTTAGTCAATGAGAACATTTGGATGGAAAATATCTCGTCCTCTTTCTAGGCAGAACTTCTATCAACACTGAAAAGTTCGAGATTTTTAAATATTTCTTTAAATAATAAAAAAAGTTTCCTCACAACAACACTTAGAAAAAGATGCAGATTTATCAATTAATTTAGCCAATATTTAAATTTAGAACTTCACCAGTAAAACACTTCTAGCACAAGTTCTGATTTGTACTTTAAGTATAACCTGAGAATTCTGGTACCATGAACCTCAGTCAAGTGTGATGCAATTGCTCTTTAACTAGTCCACACAAGACAAAGATCCATGAGATCATTTTCAAATCTATCTGTTTCCTTCCAGGAATACAGACTTGCGAGAATACTAATTAAATATTTACATACAGAAGTATAAGGATTTTGCTACTGCGAACATTAAGCTGTCTTAACATCCTTGTATTAGTACCGATTATAAAAGTCACATACCTTGAAAGAATGATACAAAATTCATCCACGTTACCAAAAGACCATGATCTTCCAAAAATTTCTTTGCCACACTTTGGTGTGAAAGTATGTTTATAAAATCACTAACTAGGGGCCAGTAAGTATTATTCTTCAGTAGTGCTTCCCCACAATTCACAACAACATGTAAACTATTTTCTTCATCTAGATTTAAAAAAGAAAAAAGTAATTATTTAAAAGTGACAACAAAAAGGAAAAAAAAGTAAGTTACAAGATAACGCAAAAATACCAATTAAGATTTACTGTAACATTGCAATCACACATACAGAAAACTGCAGAAAAGAACAACGGTTATTTTGTGGTACCTGAGGCTGTTTTCTCATTGTGGACTCATCAACATAGATCCCACTCTAGTAGGAGACACACATACTTTGAACAATATTGCAACCTTTGAAAAGCAGTGCATTAGTAAAACCATCACAGCTATGCCTTTTTTGAATACTGCCCAGAAGTATAAAAAGACCAAACAATACGATTCCTATTATGAACATCTGAGATCTATTTTGAACTTAACACACTTCCAGTGAACAAACCTGGTGATCAAAACCTACACTGGCATGTTCAGTCTGAGGAGGACAGCAGAGAAAAGCATTTCCACTCTGAATCTGAGACAGAGAGAGGGTTTAGGCAGCCTTCCTGGGGCTAGGGCAGGAGAAGGTTCCCAAAAGAAGGGGAGAAGAAATCGGGGGTGGGGGGTGTAGAAGTCTCCTCCCTGAATCACAGAAGTACATCCTCTACAGCTGTCAAATAAACCTCCTTATTAGATATTCGTAAGAAGGACCCCCGGAAAGACCAGAAGGGAAACAGGATTGGTCCCAGATTCACGATCCAAGGGAAATAACTTCCAGCACCCATCTGTCAGTTACTGTTCTATTTCAAGCCAACAGAAGAAAGAATCTTGCATCTGATGATCAGCCTTGGGGATGGCTCTTGTCAAATGCACTGAAGGACCCTTGCAGTTACCCTTTAGACAGTGAAAGGGTCATAAGCAGTATGGCACAGCCACAGCTAAAAAGACACTGTTATTATGATACTCCAGTCTCAGGCTGATGTGACACATCTGTATCTGGAGTGGTTCCCTTTACATGTATGATTTCTTCCTCCCCTTTGTTGTAACTACTGAAGAAAGTACTTTTTACTCTGAGGTTGTTTATTTTGTTGGTTTATTGGTACCAGGAAAAAAAAAATAGTGTCTTGCCTGCTATGTGAACAGGTTTTCTAACTTGAAGTCATACAGTATTTTGATCTTGACGAGTTTTACTTCCCAAGAACACAGCACAGTCAGAAAAATGAATCAGATTTCATCCTGAAAAATAAGCTGCTTGAGTTGCATAAAGTAATATAGAGCTCCGTTTCTTAAGACTGACTCCTTTCTATTACACTGAAGCCCTGGAAGGAACAGGAAGCCAGAAGCACTCTGCGCAGCTTCTCAAACTTCTCTACCACAGCTGATCAAATACGTTTTAGTCTCTCTCTCGTTTTCTGGTACATCTGCAAAGAAAGGAAACTAGGTCTTGCTGCTCAGCTGCCTGGTTCCCCTGCGCTCACACAGCCTATCCAAGAACAGGATAACATCTCAGCTGGCTCTGCCTCAATCTACTGAGGAACTCTGCAAAGAGCCAACAGTTACATGTTGCTGATTCTCTGCCCCAGTATAGATTAGACAAATCCAGGGTTATTTTAAACTGGCAGTGGCATGGGCTCTAAGTCAAATTGCTCTACAAGCCAGGGTTAATGTAAGGTCAGTCAAAGGAAGAGTGGTATTGTTTTTTTTTTAAAGGATGAACCATTACCAAGACTTTTTCCTTGAGGTATAAATTCTTCTCCCATGAAAAGTTCAGTAGGAGAAAAGTGCTGATAGAGAGGATAAAAGTCCCTAAGAGCATAGGGACATAAATCTTCCTAGGGAGCCAGTTTTATCACCTGCACCCGTATGTCACCTCTTCATCCTTTCACACCACGTGAGAGAGGTAAGCTGAACAAGTAACACTTTCAAAGTTGGTACCAACACAGCTCCTAGGTTAACTCTGTTTCAGCAACACAGTTTCTCACTTGGCATCCACAAATACCCTTAATGGACTGTATACTTTTAACAGGTGCCAGCTGTCCAAAAGACAGTTAGCATCTGTGAGCAGTACAAACTAAAAGTGCCTTAGCAGATACACTTCCTGTTCCATGCTCTCCTTGTTCCTCTCCAACATGTTTTCGCCATCTACCCATTTGCTAGATTTGTAAACTTCCTCTCATTTGGATACTAAACAACCTACTTTTTTGCACTAGCTGCAGAAACAGAATTCTCGATTTATCTCACCAGCACAAACTTCTAACAGACTTCTCACTACTTCCAGCATCATAAGAGGTATCTTGAACTAAACACAAGATACAAGCCCACAGAACTGCAAAAGAAAGCCAATGAGAATATGAGGGAAAAAACCCAATGAAGTATTTTATTAATTTTTTTTTTTTGTCAATTTACTGTATGCCCAACCCCTCATATATGAAAGCAGTGAGGAGGAAATGTTGTGTGAAATGTGTTGTTTCTAGGAAATTTTGAGACTCAGCCTCTACCATATATTGCTAGAGCGTATGCATTTTTGGGAAGGGGTTGGGGGCTGGATTGACTACCAAAGAAAGAGATTAAATTTCCTCTATAATCAATTTATTATTCCATGGAAGCAAGCAAACAAACAAATCGACCTACCTTGCAATTCACTTTTAATAAGGCAACTTTCCATCATATATAACAGAACAGTGACCATAATGTCCAGCAGCTGACATTCTTCTGTTACTTGGCGTGCTAGCTCTTCATTGCTGAACAACTGCACACTGATATGCACAATTCTATTAGACATTGTGTCTGATTCATGGCTTTTCTTCAGTGTTTTCATAATAAAAGCATAATGCTGAACAAAAGTTTTGGTAAAAGCAATCTGCAAATTATAAAGAAATTTTGATGTTAACAAGCACCATACAAAAAGTATAGCTTCCTTTCATTGTAAAATATTCCTTTACAAAAGTACAATCAACATATCCTAGGAAATACCAGTTGCTATGACAAACCAAAATTGATGGTGTAACTATTCCATGTCTAGTTTCTAGAAACAGTCCACATGAAGAGACCTATGTATAGAGCGAGGTAACTTATGCCTCCAATTTTATTACCTTATACCAAAAAACCTGATCTTCTCTTTCTTTGCTTTCCACACTAAAAATAACCCACCAGAAATGTTGAAGCAGGGAGTAGAAGGTCTCAGCATACCTGTGAAAGCAGTGAAGTTCTAATAATGAATTTATCCTAATTTTTTTACATCCTAAAACAGGGAATAATGTCCCAAAATGATACACTGTGAACAATGAGATTAGCGGTGCCTAATAAAGCGGCCTTAACTTATCACTTGCATTTGTCTACCCATGGAGTAGGTTTTCATTCACCTGTCAAGGATGACATTTCAACACTGAATTTCATCTGCTACTATAACATCCTATATTTTATTAATAAATGTTTAGCACTTTCTCCTAAATAATTAAAGTCATTAGCAAGTTTTGCTATTCTTCACACAACCGTTTCAGTTTTTTTAAAACAGATCGATATTTAAATACATAAACATATAAATCTCAGTATAATTTATCATCCCACTCCATTAGCCTCAAAATGCATTGTAAACCAACCTTCTGCACTGCATATACATGTGTGCATATCTGCCAGCTTTGAAATCACTTCCCACTTAGTACTTTAAGTTCTGAATTAACACCATCTGGACTTCCTTGGCTTAATAAGAAGAGATAATACAAGCTGTGTAGTGATGAAAATTTTCAGCTCAAAGGCTAAAATCCCCTGTCTATTCCTTCTGGAGGTATTAAATCTTTCATAAGCGTAAAATTATTAGAAATTTTAAAACCACCCTCAGGTAGCTGTATTTTCATCAGACTGCATACAAATCACTCCTTCATTTTACCTGCCTTAGAGTCAGTACTCCCATATTTTCATTATAGCACTACCATGTTATTCTCATTTAGAAAATATTTCCAAAAATATCATGATGCTATAATGCTGCTGTTGGGCACAAAGACTGCTTCTTCCAGCAAATATCCTCAAAAATAAAGTTATTCATGCAAAAAAATGGACCAGGGTGGGGATGGGGATGTCACTGCAGAAAACACTACAGCACTGCTTAACCTGCCCTCCTTTAGCTGATTCACAATGAAGGAAACCTGTATAATAATTGAGTGTCTGCTATATACAGCACCCAGCACAATGATAATTGTTTTCAGCTAAAGCCTTTTCAGAACAACATATTTGCAACACTTGCGCAGAGTTAATAAAATACTGGTCTGGTGTTCCAAGGCAGAACCACCCATCATATAATTTCCTTTAAATTAAAGCTTGATGCAACCTTAATCACTGGCAATAACACTTATAAAAAACATCAAGACGTTTACACCATTAATGCTAAGCCTCAGACACAAATGACGCACCTGATATTTTAAGAAGTTAATATATTAATGCTGCTAGTAAAAAAAGTATACTTTATTTGTATATTACTTCTTTACACTGTATTATATTTAAATAGGATTCTCAAGTTCTGTGATGTAGGAACTACATTTTACTTGTTTTACACTGCACTCTCAGTCCAAATTGATTGCAAAAACATAGTCCTCCTCTAAGGATAAATTTGCGATTTTTTATTAATCTATTTTAAATCAGCACGCATCAAAACTTTTTGTGCCCCACCCATATACGATAATGAATTTCTGAACGTACTGTAGATTCGCTATCAATACAGTGTAATGATAGAGATTCTGTAATACGTTAAATAAAGAAGAGACATCAGCTTTACTCCTACATTCACTTGGAAGTTAAACAAACAAATACAACCCATTGCAATTTTGAAAGGAAGAAACTGAAGTAATTTCCAGAAGTTAAAATGCTGAAATACTGTGGTAAACTGCAGTCCGTACATAAAAACAGCCATAGAAGGTCAAATCAGTCCATCAAGCTCAGTATCCTGTCTTTGAGTGGCCAAAGCTGTATACACAACTACGGAAAAATATAGAATGGAGCAAGAATACAGATACTGACATGACACATCTTTCCACATACTTACTCAGCTTCCAACCATTTGCAAGAAGTGGCTTCTTAAGACAGACATGTTTTCTGTATATTTAATTACCTTCACTGACTTACTCTCTATGATGTTGTGCAGCTTGTAAATTTGTAACCTATGCAAAAACAAAGTTAATTTCTTCATCTGGCCTTTCCCTCTTGGTGGCCACTCAACAGTCCCAGAACTTTAGGACCCTAACATCGACCCCATGTTTCAGTTAGAACTTGCACCTCCCATGTTTATGTTTTCAATGCAAAGAAAAAGATAGTTCTTCCAGGTGAAAGCTTTGCTAAAATTAAGTTTCCAATAGAAAAACTGTTCTACAGAATTTGTAGAATAGCATATCCAGGGGTTAGTGAATTCCTATTGCTGTAATAACTGCCTCAACATTCACTATGGGAGATGCCTGACAAGGCACAGCATTTCTGATAATTATGTTCATTGATTCATTATCTCTACCAGATACTTCTGCATTTCTTTACTTCCAGCACTTCAGCAAGGCTCTGCTCCTGGATGATATACACTCTTCCAAAAGCTTCCTCTTTATTGCCAGCCCCTTCTTTGCCTTCTCCTTGGTCACATGAATGTCAGTCCTATTTCTCTGGCCCTTTGTTTTCCCTCTTGCAGAAACCTTGTTCACACCATAACACCTCTAATTTCTCAGAAGTTCCAGTGGAACATTGTGCAATGTTTGCAGAAGTTCCAGTAAATTTCTCTTCTGTCTTCTTCACTTGTAAGTCTTCCAAGCTTCAATGTCAGAGTGCTGGAAGGGATGCACAAATCCTGTAAGGCAAAGACCACACTGTTTGTTGTGCTGTCTCTCATGTGCTAAAGAGGTGAGTGAGGGAAGAACTAGTTAACCCAGGGTTTTATCCCACCCCCTTCAACAGCTCTTTTCAATACTGGGAATCCTAGAAGAGAAGTTTGTTTTCCTATTTAAAAATAAATCTGTGCAGAGATTGCTGGTGGCTCACTGACTGCTGCACAGGCATGGGGGATTCAGTCAGCTCTACTACATTTACACTGGAAGTCAGAAATTTCAAGAACTTCAGAGCATGCACAGATAGCCAGCTCTGTGCTCTGTCTGGCTAGCTCACTCAGTTTATCAGAAAATCAACGTAGCAGAATTCTGCTGATTTAACGTGCTAAATCAGCTCATAAAGAATCAGACAAATCGCACAACACCAGAGACAGAAAAAAATAAGACAGTACATGTAGTGTAGATGGGATGGGAGAAAGTAGCAGAAAGCTGAGAGATCACTTGAAAGTTTATATCCCTACAGGTGTTCCTACTGTTTGAGAATGCAACATGATTGAACAGCATATTAGCTTTTAATTCATAAAAGCTAAACGGAAGCTTGAATGAAAAAACATTCTTCTAATTCACCCCAAAATGGTATGGTCTCTCTATACACATGTAAAAGGGGTGGCAGAGCCACCCCTTGTAAATTAGCCACAATCCTCATAGACACTTTTAAAATTCATGCCTCGTATACATATTCTAAAAGATTTCAAATACTTTGGATTTGTACTATAATAAAGTTTGTACATAGGAATTAACTGTTTAATCAAACACAATATGAAATTGGTAATAAACAAATGAAAAAAAGAAGAGGAATGTTTAAATAAACCTTTCATCTGAATGTACAGTATTGGCAGGTGGAAGATGGACTACTTCCAGATAAAGGTGGCAGCCAGTAGAGAAACCAAATATACCATGGTCTCCATTCTGAGTACAGTGAAGAAATAATATGAAGACAGTGAAGAATGCCACTGAAGACTGTGGCTTGCTTCAAAGGAAAAAGATCCCATGATCTTTAACGTAAAAAGGTAAACATAGCAACACTTACCAGATTCCTCCACATACTGCTAGCAGTTGGATGTTTTTACAGACAGGAGTTTAGCTGGCAACGGATCAGGACAACTGGATGTCCATGTGGGTCTTCTCTACACCGAGAAAAATTCAAGCTTCATGGCAAGTGATCATCAGTGAAGAAGTCCTCATGTATTAGCTGAATCCGAGATCAAGATGAATCTCTGCTGGTATCCCGAATCAAAACGCTGTCTTGACATGGACAGGGTCTTGCTGAAAGCCCATATCTTATTTTTTTCTTCCTTCCAGGTTCACATCCTTTGCTTTGATACAGCAAGGTTTTAAGGGTGCATGAATACAGGGCTGTCCCATTATAAAAAAGACATTTTTGAAGAAATCTGCATGCCTGGACTTCAGGATTTCTTGATCTTTGCTTCTCAGCAGGGATTGAGAAAGTCCAAAATATTTGCATTGCTCAAAGGTATGACATGATCAGAGCAAAATGTTAAGCCTGATTGCTATGTACACTTGGTCTTGGAACACACAGAGCAAACAACCAAACCTGGCTGCACACCAAGATTTAAAACAGGAAGATGACATCCAGTCTCCATGACTCCAGGCAAGGAGACACTTGGTATGGACAACTGCTAAACTCTGTAAGGAAGCAGCTGCAAGGCTGCCAGAATCACCTAGGGCATAGCTGCAGCAAGAACACTCACACTGTAATGGCCTATATAGAGAAACCACTGCCTACTAGACCAGTTGCAACAGGAACTGCAATTATTTACCAGTCATACCTGACTACAGAATCATTTAGTGCTGATCCACATCTTTTAACTGATAAAAATCCTATTTACAAAATAAAACAAATTCAACACATGCAAATACGCATGAACAGCCAAAAAGGAAAAAAAAAATTCAAATCATGAGAACAAAATTAATACCACTGCTCCAGAATTACCCATCTTGTTTTGTCCACATCTCTCTTCAAAACTATACTTTAGACCTTCTAACCAAATACTAAAAACAAAGTAAAAGATCTGCATCATTATACTGCTTATTATTCAAATATAAACATATATGGTCTCATGCAAAGCATAATACACACTAAGTATGTGAATCAGAAAAGACATTTAAGTTTGAATGAAGTAATGCAAGTACCTTATAATCTTGATCTGGCAGCATGTTGAGTAAGAAAGTCACCATCTTCTGTGGAAACTCATATTTTATTGTCCAAAATAATAATTCTTCTAGAAAACATTTATGCTTCAAAACATCCATGATAGATTGATCTGCATAAAAGGTTGGAGGAGGTGATGTGTAATGTAATAATTATTAAAACTAAAAATAATGATAGCGCAGTTGCACTGTCATATAAAATTTAGTAACAAAAATTTTAAGAACATCTTAGTGCACTCTGTAAATATTTTTTTTTCAGAAACACTGGGAAAATGAACATGGTCAACGCTGCAGAGTGTCAGAGTCTGTAACAATAGAAAGGACCTCCCAGAGAAGTCAATGGAAGTTTTCAATACCATTATACCGTAAAGAGTCCAGTCTTCATTGATTGCATTGAATCATATCACCTTACTGTAATAGCTCCACTGATTATAATGAATCACAGCAATTTGCACAACATTTACACAGCCACTTGAGGGAAACTGTTAATGTAGACTACCAGTTAGCTGAAGCTACTATAGCAAAACAACAACATAGAATTTATGATTAAGTGATGAGTTCTGTCACCTAAGAAGACTTACATTCTGTTTACAAAGCTCTAAACAAGCTAAATAGAAGCAATAATGTATCAGTTATCTTATTTTTAAAGCAACATATGTACTGATTGACCAACAACAAAGTGTTTGTTTGCTTGGTTGTTGGTTGGTTGTGTTTTGGTTTTTTTTAATATAAAATTTGCCATAATCAGATAATTAGGCACTAGCTCCTGAGGGTACCAGAATAGACAATCTCATCTTTCCCCATTCAACTCCTGGCCATTCACTCTGCCCCCTTATTCGTACTGACAGTAGATCCCTGCGGAGTACCTACGTAGGAATCAAGTCATCTTTCCATTCTGTCATCTGCATTTGACTGCAAAGCTGCACAAAGTAATCTCTACTAGAATAAACTGTTCATGAAGCTATGGCTTGACAGAGCATAAATCATATNCTAAAATATAAAGACTCTCTATCATCATTCCTCAAGAGGTTGATTATTTATGATTTAAAACTACAACAGGCATTATTCACTCCTGTAACATGTAAGGACTAAAGAAAATAGTATTAATGTTCCTTTATATCTAGAAATCAACTAGACCTGAATATATATACATGCTCAGACCCCCCAGATCCTATATTCCAATGGGAATTGGAATCTGGCCTTGAAGGCTTGCCTCTTCACTGAAGTACGACAGCTTTAGGGACTGTACTGGATAACTTTGTGCTTATCCTAAGCACAATACCCATTTTGCTTTTTCTAAGGAGGAATCACCTCCGTCTTCCATTACCAAAGGTCAGAGCTCCCCAGCTAAGTGACCAATCAGCCCAAAACATCTCAGGAATTGCAAAAGATGATGAGAACTAATGAATAACCTAAATTTTAGGGAATCTCCTCAAGACTTTAGCAAGCCACACAAAGACAAGAATATGTATTATTCAATATATTATACAAGTGTCAAAATAAAAAATTACCTTCACAGAGTCACAAAAGGTATTTTAATATTAAAATATTTTGTAAAGTATTACACAACACCTACTGCAGCAAACATATGATGATCATTTATGTTCTCTTCCTCATCTCTTGTTAAGAAATTGCGTGTGTGATTTTACTGCCCATGAAAGCTTGGTAGCCATGCAGACTGAAGTCCTCTGTCCAGAACAGACAGCACAGGTTCAGGTACATGCCAAACGCCCCTGAGTGAGAACACTGCGCATGAAGACAAGTGACACAACACCTTATCTGTCACTGATGTGTAGCTTTCTCTGACGCATATCACAGTTGAACAGTGCATATCAAATTCCTTATACAGTAGTTTCAGGCAGGGACGGAAGAACATGTATCCACGTATACCTGCTACAGAATTTAAGTAGGCAGAATGCTCTTACCCAACTTGGAAAATTTGTCAAGAACACTTGGGCTAATATTCCCACTCTTGTGAAAAGCACCACAGGATTTTAAATTTCCTTCAATAAATAAATTAAAAAAAACATAGAGTGCCAGTGGGTTTAAAATTCTCTTAAACATCAGGTATTTCAGATGGATGCAGGATGCAGGTTTTAAAACAGAGTAAAAATAAGAATTCTCTCAGTACTCAGTCCCATACCTGTATCAGTGAACCTGAGCAGAAAACCTGTATTTTCTTTAAAGAAACCTTTTATTCTTTTCCGGTGCCACAAAAGACCGCGTAGACTGTTGCAAACATCTCTCTGGAATATGAGTCTTAGCATTACAAGATATCCCCAGTATATAAATAACCCTCTACAAAGACAGTACCACTAAAGACCTAGGATGGGACAGGGAGTCTGCTTATACGGAAAAGGTAAATCTGTTTTTATTCAATACTCAGTTTTCTAAAATTTTCTTTTCATACTCTTATTTTATACCCTATTGGACATAAAATATGAATACTGAAAACTTCAGAAAACTATTCAATATTTAATAAAAACAGATACTTACCTTTCCCCCATTGGCAGACTCCCTCCTCTGGGGCTGATATTAGGAGCTATCAACATCATGAGCACATTCCATGTTGGGACGCCTCAGAGGGGGAAGACTACAATCCTGGGGGGAAATCAAATGTTGAATTAAAGTATCACTTTTCCTGAAATGCCACTGCTGATACTGGTTTTCAGATCTGACAGCTTCTCAAACTGAGCTTCCTCCCTGCCTACTTCCCATAATCAGTTATTATGCATCAGAAAGCCAGTAATTTTTCTTGCATTACCTGACTCTAACTTATCTTTTAGACAAGCTAACAGCCTCTAAAATTCAAATAAGAGAGCTTTCCTTGGATGTCTGTAAGTTTCCTGCATTTCTTCAAAAGTACTACCTCTTCCATATTATTATTCTCTGCCACAATCTTCCACACAAACCATTTCTAAGATCACTTCTTAACACCACCATTGCCAAAACATTGTTCTCTGCTTTTCCAGCTTCCCAATCTTCTTCCTTCATTCTGAAACCACTAAAAACAATCAATCTTACTTTCCCCATACTCCTCACACCACCTTCATGCCTTTTTACTGACTTCGTGAACCCTTGCATTTCAAATTCAAATTCCAAACCTTCACTCCAAATCCTTTTCAGAAATTTTATTCCAACTTTCACCACAGTTTTTCACCCGAATGTTCTTTTCTTAGGGCTTGCAACTTCTTGGTGCTTCCTATGTCAGTCTCCTCATACTCATATTTAAAAAAAAACAACAAAAAAGTGTTCTTTAAGAGTTTAAATATTTTTATGTAAACACTTTTTAGCACAAAAAACATGTTAAGGACAAGCACAGGATAGGGCTATCTTGTCTCTAGCCTATGGTCATTCTTGAATTAAAACTTGCACTGATCTCAATGTGAGTGCCGCTCATGCTGGACTAGAAATTGCACAGAGGCTTAATTTCAATCTAGGAAAATACTGGAGTGATTTCAAAGGAGACTTCATTCAAGTATCTTTTCTTAAATATTACTAGAACAGTACAGAAAGACCAACCAGAACCAGAGAGAATCATTCTTGCCTGGCTGAGAACACCATCATACTGTACCGTGGCATAATGAAAAAAAAAAAATATTACGAACAAATACATCAAGAACTCCTTTGCCAAGCTGTACTGCAACCTTGCCAGCCACACAGTGAAAATGGAATGAATTTTTAGAAGTCAACTTACAACATGAAGGTGACAAAATGACTGGTCAAACAGAGTCCCAGAGGTGGCACTCACTCAAGGGAAATCAAAGTTGCCAATTACCACAATTTTGCTTGCTATTCTTTTTTTAGACCTTGCTGTATTTAATACCTGTCACATGCAGCACTACAGTGCTTTGGAAGTGAATGAATATCACTAGATAATTTTTAAGATAGACATAAAGCAAATATGACAAACTGAGATCAGTACTTTATAAATACCTTTGGTGGTGCTGCTTAGTTTCACCCTCTTGCGCTTGCCCACACCTTGGCTACCATCCTGGTCCTCCTGGGTTAGGGGAAGAGTTTAAAAAATTGATATTCGTATATTTAGAATTTTATTGCTAAGAGATGGTACGCTCTCAAAATTCTGTTTTAACTATCAAGCTAAAACAGAAAAGCCCTGAATATACTCTCTTATCAGAAAAATACTTTTGCTGTTTACAAGAACCATGGACTCTGTGCAACTCATTAGAAAAAACACAGCATTTTTCCCCCCTACAGGCAACATTATCATCTGCAAGTTTAGACATCTTCATCTATTTAATTAATTTTGTTAGGTTACCCACTTTGATTTCTGAAACAGATTGCTACAAAAATGTTTAACACTACAAAATTTTAACTGTTGCACATCCAAGGTTTCACAGTATTCACCTGTAGGGTTTGGGTTTTTTTTGTTTCCTAAAAAAATATCAGCCAACATATTGGCTATTAAATTTGGCAACTCAATTAGCTAGACATTTTCTAATCAAGGTAAAGTTTTGATCTAAGAATAAAGTATTTTTGACATCTTTAAGAGACCAATTCTAATTGCTGAATTCTAATTGCTTGTTCCCTACAGAATAATGGAAACACTTTACACAGGCACTTGTCATCTGAAGCTTTGAAGGGACTCTGCAAACAAACAGCAAAGGTTCCAAAATGCAATGCAAATTAAAAACACCATCACCACCACTTTACAAAATCTAACACTGGGTGTTAAAAAAGAATGTGACATTACAGGACTATATTAAATACTGCATGAATCTTTACTAACAATGGTAGTCCTAACGAAACAGTGGAAATAAAGAAAGATTCCTACGGGATCTCATAAAATGAGAGATAATTAATGCAGATATCTACTGTTAAAAATAAGTAATCAATATCCTTCTCCTCTAAGCCAATGCCATATTTTACTTCCAAACTTTACTGGAATGATAAAGAACCTGGTACTCAAGAAATTATTATCCTTCTTTGGGAAGAAAGATTATTCATATTTTATATCTAAGGACTGGCCAAAAGTATCATGCTAATGAAAGGTCTGAATTTTGCTATCCTTTCAGTTCATTTTAAGACGGACACGTACTTGAATTCTTGGGTGTCCTGTGATCTTTGTGAACACATGCTACTTTTGTACTTCAATCAGCAGCCAGTCAGTTCTTAGGATGTTGCCACTGCCCACTCTGCCATCAACGGGGTCAAGTATTCAAAAGCAAAAATCAGACCTGCTGAGATATTACTATGAACTGCAGGACTCTGCAATTTAAGTCTTCTGCCTTGAAGAAAGGGATGCTAAATTCCTGTAGCTAGAAAGTTGATAGCTGGCAGTCTCAAGACCTCTTCAGCGGTCTCAGTTAATCCTGAGAGTTGCTAGAAGGGACTTAACCAGAAAATAATGCATTTGGGTATACAAATTGTGATTAACGTGTTGGATTCTAGCCTCCAACACCACTGCTCTGGCAAACAAAATGTATTTCCTCTTCTACAGCATGAGAAAAAATTTAAACATATAACAGTCTTCATTGCGACTTTTGAAGTGATTTCACTAAAAAGAAGAAAAATTGAGTGACTTATGAGAAATGCTTTCTTGAGAACTCTTTTTTTGCCCTCAATAATGTTAGACAGTTGGTTTCCACTGCTTCAGTAAGGTAGGATTAAATCTTAATGTCAAGTGCAGGAGTTTTAACAGCCTTGAGACAGTGAGTGCTAGGTCACATGGTGTCTGCCAAGCCCACGGATAAAGAGTAAAAGAATGAGTAAGCAAACGTAGAACACCTTATTTTTACCCACTGGATAATGCCATGTAAATATACCCGGATAACAGCAAAGATCTATGTAGATTTGCTTTACATAACAGAATATGTAGCAACATGCCTAAGGTGTGCCACATCTGTTGTAAATTCAGATAATAAAATTTATGTAATATTAGATACTATACATAAGATTTTTGTACAATTACACGAAGTGGCAATTGGAGTCAGTAACTATATAAATGACTAATAAGGCATTCAGTGCTCAGTAAACTACAAGGGCAGCCAAATAGATATCCAATACAAAAAGGTTTATTCGTCAGTGTGGTAAAAGCATTCATGAACTGGGTTTTATTTGATTCTTTGGAACATAAAAACTTCTTAAATAGGAGGGCAAGTTTAAAGTTTTTTTCCTCTTTTTGCGCTAAGGAAAACACAAGGAAGAAAAGCTAATAACGGAAACTAATGGTGAGTTCTCTCCAAAATACCACAGGATGGAACACAACCCATTTGAGAAGTAAAGCACAAGTGAGCCTATACTGTTTTGGGACCGGGGGGAAACAGACAAAACAACCCACACCACATATCTCAAGATACATCCATCCTTCAAATTCATTTTTAGCTTAGAACCATGTACTGTTGTAGGAGTGAAACTAAATACTGAACTATGCAAAACTCTTCAAGCTATTTAATTCCCTGCAGAAGCACTGCTCTAATTTGTAGCCTATGTAAATTTTGTAATCCAGCCTTTCACCTGTGAAACAACACTACCTTTAAGACTTAACTTGGTAAGAAAGAGAATTAACCTTTCTAGATTCATCTTAAATACCAGAGGAAGAAAATCCAGTTAGAAGTGTACTCTTGCCACATTACTTAATTAGAACTTAGTTTTACTCTGCTACAAGAGAGTATAATAAGGCATAAAAAAAGCTGTAAGTGTCCTTTGTAAATTAAAGGGGAGGGCAGGGGAGAGGAAGAGAAGTCATAAAACAAGATAACTTTTTCCTCATTTCTCTAGGAAGCATTTCTCTAGTAACATCATTTTTCTAGTAAGCATTTCAGCCTTCCACCTGCACAGTTCTGTTTTGGTTTTTGGAGGAAAGGACTGGACTTTATTTTCAGCAATTCATATTTGTCAAGCAGATCATGATTAAGGAAAAGAGTATAAAATAAAAAATTAACTTTCTTTGGAGATGCCACTAACTAAAGGGTTTTTTTGTTAAAAAAAAAAAAGAAGAAAATGTTGACATTATTTTTAATTGCATCCCATACTGTATCAATGTGATTTTATCAAAGATATGAAAGGAAAATTCAGAGGTGAAAAATATATACTAAAAAACATTTCAATTTTGAGTGCTTATTGTTTTATCTGCATGTTACTTCCTCATTCTTTTTTAAATTTTTCTAAATACAGATTTCAAAATAGGGTCTTGTGCCTTTTTACAGTGTATCTTAATAATGTAGTTAACATCTTAAAATTGATTCCAAGTATATGAGTATATGCAGAATTTCCATTTAAAAAAATCACACCTGTAGTAACGTAATAAAATACCTACGTGTATATTTATAACCTGGAGATCAGAAAGAAAAAATCTCTCTAGGAAAAAGGTATCTTTAACTAACAAGCTATAATGCAGTTGCTGTAATTCCTCACTTTTTTATTCATAAAATATCTTTTCCTTGAAAAAATTATCTTTTCCTGATAAAAAATTCCTTCTCCCTAAAATACATCTGTCTCTACCTCCCTCCTGGATTTCTTTCCCAAAAGAAACGTCAGCAATATGCAATCTCTCTTCAGACTCTTAACAACTTACTCCCCTCTCCTCATCGCTTACAAGGGTAAAACAGAAAAAAGAATGCCAAGCCACTTTTCATTTGAAAATACTATTGGAGGTGATTGACCTTCTTCTTTCACGGGCCTTAAAAGTGATACTGTCAGGAGTCTTTTGTGGTTTGGGTTGGGGTTTTTTTGGTTGGTTTGTTTGTTTGTCAAGTGATGGTGAAAAAACAACAAGCAATGCTTTGAAAAATGCCAAATTATAAATAGCACTGCTGAAAGCGTAACAGATGCTGTTGTGCTCGTGACAGAGGCAAACATGTCATATAACTGTTTTAGACATACATGAACAATTGTTTTTACTTCAATACTTGTTCACACAATTCAAAGTAAGCAAAAATCCTGTGAAAAACTATACATTATTTAAAGTTTGTTATACTACCCTACCAGAATGGCTGCTAAGGCTTAGTAGTTGAAATTAGGTTTTAAATAGTAGGGAAAAAAAAAAATTGATAAAGTAACTCTACCAGAATTTAACTTTCCTCATTAAACTCCACTTATTTATTACAGCTCAATCTAAAAGGAGATTCCCTCCTTTTTACTCCCACTCAATATGTTTGGTAAGTAAGGTCAAGTCTACACATGGGAATTTATCTACAGAGAAATTCTCACTGCTGCTATCACCAGTTCAGCTGGATTCTCAAGTGCGAAAAACTGCTAACACGATTCACAGCATCACATGCTTTAAGTTTGCTTTAATCAAGCCAATTTTACCTGATAGTGACTTTTGAACTACCTACACAAGTTTCTTCTACATTACATACATAAATTAAACTAAAATAGTATTAGCAAAAAGAAGGGTTTTTCAAGAGGTCCGTAGTAAATCAAAGGCATGAGATCTATTCCTTTGTATCTCCATTATTTCCAATTACTAAAATGGAGAGTATGTGGTAGATAGAAGAGTTAAGGTTTGTGGGATTTGGCTGCAAGCATTCTCTCCATTTAATATTCTGTTGCACTTCATTATAGTCTTGAAAAAGTCTCACCTCATCTGAAGAATCCCCTTGTCCTGATGTTGCCGTAGCACCTGCTAAACCTTTTGAAATAAAGAAAATTCAGAGATTCCTTTCATAAGTCTTACACTGAAAAGAGAGTATTTTATGATATTTAATGAGCCAGTATGAAATGAAACACTACATTAGCTTTCTTTAAAAGATACACAGCAGTGGACTGAGAAGTTGGAGGAAGATTTCCAAGCAATACAAAATTAGGGATTTGCAAGTACGTTCCATTGCAGAACTCCAATGTACTGCATTAATGGAGGCATGTACTTTCAGAAATTGCAAAAAAGTCTGATGGCCTTCAGTGATAAAAAAAAAAAAAAAATCCACAGCACTTTTGTAAGAATAGGTGGCTTAACTTAGTTGCAGTGACAAAATTCCACTACGAGCAATTTCATCTTGCCTACTCAAATTCCACTAATGCTATGACTGGAAAATGATGCTTAGTATATTAGCAACAAAAAGTTAATACGTGTAGCATGTCGACAGAATTAAAATGAGTCCTGTAATTTGGTGGTGCGCTAAATAACAGTTAAGTTATTAAGTCCTAAAATTTCATTAACATTTGGGTTTTTTTTAAAAACTAAAATAACAGTTTAAAAAAAACAGCAATAATCAAGTCTTGTCTTATAATATTTTTCTACACAAACCTTGAACTGCTAATGTGCTAGTTCCAGCTCCTTGTTCCTGCATACCACATGCAATTTTATCCTCAGGAAATGCCAGTCCAGAGCCTTTCAAAGCAATGAGGTACTTTTCATGACTTTTCTTTGCGCATGCATTCTCTCCAACACCTTGAATACATACGTAAAACAGCATTAAAGTACAACAACAGATACTTGGTTCATATACTTCATATTCTATACAAGCAATCTAAAAAATGGTCCACAAATGTTTTAATAACCTGTACAATTAGGAGATGTAGAAGCTAAAAAGTTTTTCCAACTGATGAACTGAAATCCAAAAGACCTGAAACCTTCTCAGTTTTTCCCCCTCCAACACAGTGTTTTTTCTAAGGGATGTACTTCATTTCTGTTTTACCAGCACTGTCACCATTACAGCAAAAAAAGGATTTGGTTTGATATTTCAAAACAGTTGGTTTTGGACAGAAAGGACAGGGACCTGTGATTTCCAATAGGAAAAAAATAAAGCAACAAAAAAGACCAGTAATGGTAATACGCCATATATAAATTCTAATATTTGGAATTTTTCTTTCAAAGTTCAAGTTTTGACAGCTGCAATTAATGAAGACTATTCATAAAGATATCATTATTTCAACTGTTTGATGAAGCAAAGTCGCACTGCATGCTTGGGATACAAAGTGTTCCACTAAGAAACGGACTAAAAAAAATCCAACACATTTGTTACATAAGGAAAAAATAAATTTTAGAGGAGGAAATTGTGTTAAGTGTTTAAAGAAAAGAAAACATGAAAAAGATGACAGCATCTTTTTAGTTGTGCACTTTTTGCATTCAAAGTCAGAAGGGCAGGTTTTGCTCTAAAATCCGTTTCTTTACTTTCCCTACCCAGAAACTGTACCTACTCAAGACACACATATTCTCCATTCCAAGAGTCCAGATAAGAATGCCTTACTTCCCATTCCATTTTTCTGTCTCAGGAAATCCATCACATAAAGGAAAAGAAAAGTCATTACATTTCTCCCACTCAAATATTACTAAACAGGAGAGAAAAAGAGGAAGGAAACAGAATAAAGACAACTATCTCTAAGGCAGCTTTCCTAAGTGTTTCTCCTTTGAAATACAGATTTGGAGATTGCCTGTTCTTCAACTAGCTGTTGCCCAAGCCAGTCATGGCAACTTAAACTTACAGTAATTACTATTTGTTCCATACCCATGCAAAGGAAGTATGCAAAGAACTCAAAAAAAGACACCTTCTAATCACAAGAAAATAAGATGGAGTTAATTTATATCAGGTGGTTCGGGGTTAATAGTGACTGTCCAACATTTTCAGATTCACTGTGATTTGGTACAGGATGGAAGAAATAATTGCCGGGGGGAGGGGGAGTTTTCAAGAAGAAAAAAAAAGGAAAAAAGGCTTTGCACAGAAGTGCAGGACAGACAATGGCCTTTTGCCATTCAGGTCTCCTCCAGTAACCTCTCTGAGAGCAGATCCCAAAATAAGTTAGACCTATTCTACTTTGAATAAGCATGATACGCCTTATTTGGAAGTACTAAGTTGCCCTGTTCACTTCACTTCACTTTAAAGAGAATGGATTTATTATAAAAACTCTTTTGAAACAATGTATCTTTATACAGTTATCTGGGACACAGAAGATAAGAGGTTTTCTCTTACAGGTCTTAGTAACAAATTCTAGTAGCTCCTGAAGCCCACCCCCCTACTATCAACAACAAAAAAATATCCTTAAAAACATGCAATTTTTCTGCGGTTTGAGAAGTCAAATAAAAACATGCAGAAACTGAAGTGATAAACAAAACTTATACCCTTTAATTGTTCATAATTTGAAAATTTAATTATTAAAAAGAACCCAAACATACCAGAGCTAAGATCTTTGTAGAACTGTTGGCTAGTCAAAACCTGGGTAAGAACTGATCGCATTGCTCCTCCCATTTTGGTCAAGTCTTCTAGAAAGGAAACATGAGGCTCCAAAACCTGGAGGATTTTATGAAGGTCTTTCTCTGATGGCAGATCAAGAGCTGAAAACCACATAATAAGAACTTTTGGTGTAAGTGTAATGTAATTTTGCCAAGACCTTCACAAGGCAGAACAGCTATGACTACCACAAAATAAATTAACTTATATATACATAATGCTCTAAAATTCACATGTACAAGCTTCAAATTAATCCCGATTTCATTTTCTGGAAGAGCTCAACACAATGCTAGGCAACCCTTAAAATGTATTTAAGCAGCTCTTCAGCAGAGAACAAAATCAAATCATCTAGCCAGGCAGTAACTTTGTTAGGAAAAGATGCACAAAATTCAATGATATAAACTATAGATAGCATTCATGTATTCATGTACTGTGTCTTCACAGACTGCCAAGCAAGAGATAGCAGCATGGTAAGATATGCTAGATACATGCAAATTTAAAACATACCAGGCTCATTATACCCCTCTCGTAAGTGCTGAATAAGACTAAAGATGAACTGTGGAAGAACTAATTCTGACATCATCAACAAGTCTTTCGGGACACATGGAACATTTGAATTTGACTTAATCCGGTGTCTTTTACAAAACCTACAAAACAGATGAGAAAAATGTTAGCCAAGCGCAGCTCAGCAGAGTTAATATATACTAAGAAAACCATTACTTTTTCCATTTTTCAGAGAGTATATATTTTCACATTCAAGGGGTGTGGAAATGGTATTCTGAAATTCCAACTACTGTGTTCAAATCCATTTTGTTTCCGAGTCCAGCGAATTATAAAGTTGCCAATTTTTTTTCCCCTTCTCAAAGTTCACGTGTCTAACATCCCAGTTTCTTCCCATACATGTCAGAAGCATCTTCTTCCATTGGACAATTAGAAGAACAATGAATTTTTCTTTATCAGGACACACCTCCCAATTCCTGAACAGCCTAATTGAAAATATCTAACTAAAACAGTTCCTCTCCATTCCGTGAAGTAGTCAGAAGCTGGCCTGATTCTTCAAGTTCTCATTCAGATGACTTTTAAATGTCTTTTGACATTAATAAAAACAACTTCCACAAAGCATAGGAGTTTGCAGGATCAGTATTTATTTCAAATGTATAGCAGCTAAGAGTTACTTATCAAAGGATGACAGAAACATCCTGCAAAAATTGTGCAAACTGTTTCAATTAAAAAGAAAAGAAAACATTTATTCTTTGGAGAATTCCTGTATGGTAGTAGTTGAGGCTTGGCTAATGCACAATGACACGAGGTTGCGACAAACCCCATTACAGCAGACAGAATGATTTCCCACTGATTTAACATGAGCTTGACTCAAGAGCCACTGAAGACTTTTCTGCTCCCAATCTATTTTTAGAAAGGACATTTACCAACATCAAAGAGTTATCTACCCGTGTCAAAAAAGAAGCTAACAAGGAATAGTCTAAAAACACATCATACAAGGGCAAACTACTGGGAAGATTCACTAGATTTTACCAGTAATTTAGGACCAAAAAAAAAAAAAAAAAAAAGGAGAATACAAGTCCAGCAATTAAGATAGCATCTTCACAAGAATGGCTAGCATATTCACAACACTAAGGACTCTTTTGCTCTTATACATTAGAGATGACACTTTTTATTAAGAAAAGGTAAACAAGGACAGTACTAGCCAGATGATTTACAGTTTGTATATACAGCCTATCCATCCCCCAGGGAGGGTAAAAGTGCCTGACAGCGATGAAAGATAATTTTCTGTTAATTTATACACAAGCAGATAGTTTTCACTTTTGTTACTCACTTTTGCAAATTACATTCACAGAAGTTATGAAAAGTAATTAACTTTTTCCCTTCTGTCATTTGCTTTTGTCTCATCCACATACAGAAACCTGAACTGCCATAAATCACAAATCTGGCTTGATCTATGCTGGAATATGGTACCTCATTTATTATCTTAAAGGTATTTTGTTTCCCTTTCACCACCATCCTCATAAGAAAAGATCAAAAGTAAACAAACACTTCGAAGAAACACAGGGAAAGAATTACTATGAAGCGTGTTTTAAAATCTTTTACTGGTCCCCTCCCTATATTCTGCGTTCAGCCAGAAGACATTTTCATTGGTTATGATGACAAGCTAAGGGAGCCACGGTAACAAAACTCACACGTAGTCATTTTAAATCCCAACTTCTGCTAAGCACAAAGCTTCCACAGAAAATAAAAAGCTCTGCTCCCCAAGAAGCCTATGCCAGCAAACCACTTGTGAATCAGCCTATGGATTAATTATCCCAAATTTAACATATCCTGTAGCTGAAGGTTATGAATCATGTCTTCTCTTGAGATTCCCAAGTAAGCACTATTGACTTACAAAGTGTGTTATTATTACTATATGAATATAGGTTCTGGAAAATCAAGGAAGAACCAAAATTTGATTCACTGTAAGGAAACGTTCTTTCACTGTCACATGCACAAATTACAGCAGTTCTGAACAAGGAACAATTTCTAGATACCAGGCCCTAAACATTAATGTAGGAATGCCAATATCATTTTACAAGATGAGCCATATTCTATATTCAGAAGTCTCTAACAGGGGGTAGTGAAAGGTGGATATAATCTAGGTAAGAAATACATTTTTTCTGAAGAAGCTCAAAAATAAAAATAAATACAAAGAGGAAGTTTGACTAGATAATTGACAGATCACCTTGATCTAAATTTTATTACATTATTACAATATTGCAAAATACTTTTCCCAACAAGCCTGTAGTTCCTATTTAGTCTTTAGTACTTTGTACTTCTTGTCCTATACTGTCTTCCTTGTAAATATTTTTACTGCAATGAGCTTTAATAATAGGAGTATTTCAGTGAAAGTACCCATTCATTAGCCAGAGGTATTGAAGCCCTATTTCACTGAACGTCTAACATGGAAGTACTAAAATACAGATCTATGGGAAGACAAAAATCAGCATTTTTCCTTATTCTTTTCTCTGATTCAAAAGTATATTCTGTTTTTTTTGTTTGTTTTCTATGCAGTTTCCTACCTTTGAAATTGCTTTTTCACAAAAAGACAAGGCTAATTTTAGCAAAAGGAAAGAATAACACAGTAACTTGCAATTAAATAGAAACAGAGCTTTAACAAGCAATCTTGTCTGCATGACTTCAAATATAATTCTTGAAATTTCCTATGTTGCATTGATATCTTACTTGTAGGATGTAGAAAAACATTGTTGACATCTACAGGAGTAAGGAATACCATGTATTATTAACATAAGCAGCATTAAGGTCTTCTGAGCAACCTTCACTTTAGACTCTCCAGATTCAATCCATTCTCTCCTGCTATTTCCATCTTTAATTATTCTACCTTGAATTTCCAAAATGTAGTTTAGAAGTGGCTTCAGGTAAAACAACTCCTTTCCTTTAGGTTACAGTTTCACAATTGCTTAAGTTGAACTAGGTCAGTTCTGCCACAATTCTTTCTTCAGCCCTCTTATTTGTTCCAGCACTAGCACTCGATTGATCCTGTGTTAAACCAGCTCAGAAGCTAAGCTAGCAGAAGTTATTTACTTATTAAAAATAAATAAATAAATAAAAATTGGGCCAGCTTAAATCCACTAACACTCACAGACCCAAACAAAAACAAACAAACAAAACCCCCAAAACCAACCAACCAAAAAAAAAAAAACCCCAAACAAACAAACGAAAAAAAAAACCACAAAAATGCAGGAGGGATGCTGTCCCAGCCAACCACCACACCAGGTAGATACAAGGCTTGCTGTGATGCCAACTCCTCCACTTCAAAGGAGAATTTTTAAACTTCCCCAGTTGTTACAGCAGCTGATAAATGCCTTCAGTACCAGCCAGACCACACCTTTACAGCTTTTGAACATTTGCTCAGCCCTCCTTCCACTACATCCCACAGTGTCTCAAGTTTCAGTTGCATTCCAGAAACTTGACATAAGTTCACGCATACACAGAGGGACTATTTTTACCCTCACTTTTCTCTCACTATTTTGTCCCCTGCCTCCCCATGTTTAAAAGTCATTTGCTTTAAATTGGATCATAAAGCTGTCAAAAGAAGGGATCTCATTTTCACAAGTCTTACAGTACTACAGCATTGCAAGTGCCTGACTCTGACAGAAACTTTTCCGGACAAGGATCTGGGACCCAAGTGACAGAACCCAAATGAAAACAACTGGAAATCAATTCCTAAGAAAAGAAAGTAAACCTCTACTTGATTCTTCAATTCACTAACAATAAGCCATATCTAAACTGAATTGGGGTTTTTTTTTGAAGGTATTAGATACATTTCATACTGTATACCACATGACTGAAAATGTCATGTAATGTTTCATAAAGTATTCAAACAAAATTAGTGCAACACACTTTAAAAACAGCATGCATTTTGTCCCCACTGTAAAACTAAAATGCAAATACTATTCTTACATAGGTTGAATCTACAAAATAGATGCAAAATATTTTTTAAGTGCTACAATTGTGTCTCAGAGTTCTTGTGAGCTGATTTTTCATTCTCTACATACTAGTAAAGAGTCTTTAAATGTGTCTTCCTGCTTTTGCAGTTCACATATTAAAACAAATCTTAATTCAGGACAAAATATAACTTGCATAATCAGGATTAGAAAATTATCTTGATGAAAAAGGACTTTGTTATATTGTAGCCTCGCTTTATGTAAATCCACTGTCCCTAAACAACAAACACAATGGTATCTCTGAAGAAATGCAGAGAAATAAACTAAATGTTCCTCTGAAAATTAAGTTTTGTGTGTTTCCCTCCCACAGCCTAATAATTAAATTTCAATATTTAAATTCCTTTCACCTGCAAAACAGGCTTCCAAAAATGAATCAATGTGGTATTGACTTCAAAGCCTGAGGAATGACAGCTCTTCTGCTCTTTACGAAAGCTGCAAGCTACAGATGAGTTCAAAGACAAAACTGAATACCTGCATTTCTGCTATTAGGGACTCCAACAAGAAGCAGAGCCAACTGGAAAGATGTCAGTCTAACTCTTCTAACCAGGAAAGTTCCAAAGTAGAGATACTAGAGTCAATAGCGGAGGACAACGAAAGATGCCAGAAGAATTAAAGGTTTCTCAAGGAAAAAAACCAAAAAACACCTTTAGAGGCCATCCTTCCAGACACTAAGCCTTCATGACAAAGCTGTTTGGCCAGGTTAAAAGGCTAGAAATCATAGATTAGACTCAGATATTATTCCAATCCTTGCAGAACAGCAAGAAGAGAGGCAGCGAGTCACCAGAAGCTCCCTTAGTGCTCAGTGCTATATTGAGCACCCTTCAGCAGACCAAGCTCTCCAGTTCAAAGAAAAAGCAGGCAAAGCAGCTCTGCAGAAGACCATTTCTATTATTCTCTGTTAGTCCTCAGACATAAACATCTTGTATAGCAGATAAAACTACAATGAGTTTCATTTGCATACAAGTACCCACTATCAATCAGAAACAGTAGATTTGGCAGTTTCAACAGTAAGACCTTAGAAATACAGCGAGAATGAGAAGGAATGAGCTTCTGAGTAGAGCTGAAGCCTATGTTTGAATAGACCCACAGAGCTGTTGAATTTGAGCATTTTGATAGACAATAGAGCAATTCAAGAGTAACACAATCTTCTGCTGCAAAAATATTGTCTTTATAAAAAGGGTGGATGCTCTGGGATATAATTACTGCACTGTAATTGCATCTAAGTACAGCTTACATTCACCTAGTCTGATTGAAAAGCCTCAATTTACACACAATTTAAAATATATTTGTACAATAACAGACACGCAGCTAGCTAACTTACAAATATAATACCCACTCTCTTTGGTGCAGCTTCTTCAAACACCACACTGATTGCAAAGTGAAGCTCTTACAAGTTAAAATGGCCTCAGTTACACTGTTAATGGCAATATTAAGACTATTAAAATTATTTTAATTCATCCATTTGTATGTATGAATATGGTCTCTAACCATTTTGTCCAACAGGAACTGCAGCCTTTTCAGTTGAGAAAAGGAACAGTACTTCTTAAATTAGCTGTTAATTTAGTATTTCACTGTACTGAAGAAGGCATTGACGAGAATACTCTTCAAACTCAAGTCTAAAAAGCAATCTTCATGAAGGCTAACATTAAAGAAATAATAAAGAAATAAAGAAAACACGAAAAATATTTACATTCAAAATTCTTTCCCAGCATGGAGTCTAAAGGTATCCTCTATTATTTTTTTTTCAAATATGGACCTAAAGATAGAGAAATTCAGATACAATGCACATTCTAGTTCTGGATGTTTAATTTCATAACTTTTAGGATCTGATTTTTCAGAGTTCTTAGCCTTACATAGCATTCTCAAAGCAGAATTCCCAGCTGACTTCAAAAGTAGGTCTGAGAGACAAGCAGATGAGCAAACAGAATATCTGGTCCCGAGCCCTCATCAGAGCCATCTTTGCTTGGTCCTCACTCTTCCCAAACCTTTAGTTCACTTGTTCAGTTGTTTTCAGAGTCTCCTCAATTATCTACCTTAAAGCACGTGGACAGTACACCTTCTATTTAAAGAACAAAAATCCAGTTTCCAAAATAGAGTTAATAAAAATATTTTCTGGCTAAGAAAATTTTCCCAAGAAAATTTAAACAGGTCAAACATAAGGCATGCAATATTTTGGCCCAAATACTTCATCTGACAAAGTTCTAAGCAACTGCACCGTGCTAGATAAACATAAAAACAACCTTCATTTCTTCAGAATTTGAGTAAAATGTGTGGATTGTAATAAAAGCTATCAACTTAAGCTGAAGATACCACTTTGGTCAGGCATCCAACAGACAAGGTGAATATATATGTAATTTGCTGTTTTCTTGGAAAGATAAGTAAGTGTCCATGCATTTCATGCCAGAGCTATTATCACAGCAGGTGCTGTGCAGAAATGGAGAGATGCATCCTAATGAAGGCAACAAAATTCATTATATACTCCTTGTTATTGTAATATCCAAGGGGCTATCTCTATTACTTCAATGTAAAGAAAATTCATCATATTATTTTCAAAGCTTACTACCAGGACTCTCTACAGAGGTGGGCACCTAGGACACCATTATTTAAAAATCACCTGCAGTTGTCAGATACCATTCCGGGATTTTTTTTTATATATAAACCTCCTGATATTCTGCAAGTGATAAGGAAAAATGGCCTGAACTCTGAATCCACCTATATCAGTTGTCATTAACAAAGATCTAGGAGTCAAAAGTTCTTTAGGAATGTGTTCCCCAAACATACACCCCAAATCACATTTATTCTATTGCCAACAGATCCATCATTAGCTCCATGTAGATCAGATACATACCAGACAAATAACGCTCCACCCTGACACAGCAAACTTAGAATCCTGGAAAACTGTTAGTTTCACAAAAGGGATAAAAGGAGCTTTAGAATTTGGTGGGATCAAAGCAAAGGAACTGAAAATCAACACTGGTTAGCCCAAATCTAAACAAGACTGTTTCCACAGACCTCCAAAACACCAGTTCTTCTTCAATTGAATATCTTCCAAGGTATATTACAAAGCAACAGACAAGTCATACAATAAGTCAATTTCAGGCAAGGCAAGATATACACCAGTTATATCTTGTAAGCTATATCTTCAGGGTACTGTTCTGTTCTTCAAACCAGACTGGCCCTATCAGCAAAAGCTTTGGGGAAGAACCATCATTTATTTTAAGTTTGTTCAGTGACTAACACAGCAAGAGTTCAGGCTTCTAAATGTTTAAAGTTATGTATATTGATATGTTTGAATATCTTATCAATGTCTTTGAAACAACTGCACAGTATTCCTGAGGCATGTATAAAGTACATGGTGTCTAGTTAGGCCACAGCTCTAAAACCAGTAATACAAAATTATCACTTGGTTGTTAACCATTTGGAAAATGTCACAGCAACTAATTTAGAGGCTGATGTAGTCCTAATTAGAGACATTCTTAAGAGAAATCAGGATAGGCAGGTTTGTGAGCTGACTGCATGTCATGATGGACTTAATCAACACAATGATCTGAAATCTTTTTTGCTTTCCAAGGATAAGACCTACCACGAAGGTCTGTGAAAACTACTGAATGTTATTGTGGAATCATAAGCAGCAACACAAAATATTGAGCTTTAGGTCTGGTGGAGGTGGGGATACGGGCAGAGGGAATAAATTATTTATAAATGCATGGTAACTGTGGTTCTTTGAAATGCTGTGGTCAGTGTGAAACCCAGTATGAATTCCTGTACCTTGTATGTGGAAGATCAGATAGTGGATTTTTCGTTCTGGAGTCCCACCCACCAAAAGTACAAGACCATGGGTTTATTCAGACTCTCATGCCAAGCTAACAGGCAGCACAGCTCAGACTTCTCCTCAGTCCCTTCAGCCAGAAGTCCTTGGTAGCCCAAAGGACTTCAAAAGCAGAAAAGCTGCATGGAGTTGATAGAGATCCTATAGAATGCCATTTGTACCAGCCCAACAATCCTGAACACGAGGACATTTTTATATAGTTTCATAATGCTCAGAGGCTAAACTCCTTGACAGCATGTAGGGTCTCAGCCTGTTGATAAAGCCTCTATTTCAGCAACTTCTGAACCCTTCCGTCCTTAAGGCTGCATTACCAAACCTAGCCTAGGTCCTGGAGAACTGAAACCTTCTTGTCTATTGTTAAAGAATACAATTGATAGAGTCACACTGGAAGGGACAACCTTGAAGCAGCAACATGCTATATGTATGCTAAACAGGTGATTCGCTGTTGCAAGACACTCCATAAAATAACTACATAAGCTACCTAATGCCAGTAAAATAGTTACTACCTGTATGTCCCAGAACCCAGCCACAAGCCGATTGACTTTTCTGATCACAGCTGCTACAACCCAAGCTGTAGAAGAGATCTTGCCTGATGAACATGCACAGAATACATCCAAAGGTAACTATTAACAGCTTTCTCAACTGCAAGCTTTGCTTTTTTGTTGTCACTCTATTTGTTAAAGTTTTCTCAAATCTAGAATAGGAAAAATGTCCTTTACTCTTACTTAGCAACAGGAAGTAAAAGAAATAGAAAATATTCTTCCATAGCTCCCAAACAGCACAGCAAGGCCATTTCTATTGAAATGAGCTCCTGTAAGGAAGTGTCTCTGAAAAGGGATAAAATAAGCAATCAAGTCAGAAGGAGGGAAAGAAGGATATGGGGACAGAGTAGCAAAGGTCATCAACAGGTATCTACTGTCCAAAATTTAAATTTAAATAAAACTATTCAATAATACTTACTGGGTGCAAACATTTTAATGCACTGGAAAACTAGAGCCAATTCTAAATAAAGTAAAGCAGAAGAAAATAAGCAGGCTAGAAACTAAGAATACACTTCTCATACTTGTTGGCAGTGACAGGAGGCAAAGAGAATTCTCCAGCCTTTTCATAAGGGATCATGGTAGACCCAACAGATACACCAGTCCCCAAGAGAGAGGAGGGGGGAAGAGAGAGAGAGAGAGAGAGAGAGAGAAGTCTGATCTCTCTCCCTACTGGGGCAGGATCTCCACGAAACCTACAATGAGAACACCCAGCTAAATGGACAGATAAGTACGGATCATTAGAGACAGGACTGCCAAAAACTTAGAGCTAGGTACCTGAAGGTGCTTTTGAACACATGGCATATAACCAATCTATAACAGTTACCTTTCCTATAACTATAGGGTTTTCTACTTCACACATGCCTATTGATAAAGAAACAGCCCACTGTTGCAAGTGGAAATTGATAATTTCTTAGACTCTTCGATATAAGTCATAAGAGAAGGCAACGCTCTATGTCAATGGAGCCATTGGTTGCCATAACTACCATCAAATACACAGCAAACATCAACGCAAAAGCCTGTTTAATGAAATTCTTAACCTGGCTTTTTGCCTTTCAGGATATGCAACCCTTGATGGAGATATTATTCTCTTTTACTGTAATGCAGCACTAAAACATCTGCTTCCCACATGATTAATTTAACAAATAAGTCAACACAGCGAGGCATACTCAGAAACAGGACACGGGGGAATGAAATAGCCAAAGTGTAGAGGCTCTCTAGTATATCAGGTTATTGTCTACGGACTTAAAGGGGAATCAGAATAAGACAGCCACAGAAACAAGATGGTACTCATCAGTAACAGATTACTGACTAGTTATACTCTTATTACAACCACATGGCATATTGCTTTCCTCAAGCTTATTTTATAACCTATCAAGTTTCATTATAATGCCAGATCATCTACCAACCAAAAAATACTCCAGTCTGAATTTTCCCCTGTCCAACTGCATGGGGTATTTTTCCTCCAACATATGAACTTGCCTCCTGAACTATAAGCATATGTCTACTGTAAATGCTTGAGAACTGAAGATTTTGCCTTCTTCAAAACATTATTAATTATCTCTGATGGAGCTGCAAAATTTCATTTGCCTATGGCTAGATGCCATATGGGAAACAACTACAAACTATTTTCACCTACTGACATATCACTGGATCTTAAAATCTATTAAACCTTGCCACAGCTAGTTTTTAGTACTTTCACAAGCAGCTACAAACTTGGGTATTTTCTAAAGTCTAAAACACATTCTAGCAGATCAGACCAACTGCAATTAACTTCATCATTAAAACCACTGAAATTTGCATAGGAATCAAAAGGTTCAAGAGTGTGACAATCTGATTTTTCTAAAACAAATGAGAATTACATAAGGTACCTAAGTCAATTCAGCATCCATCTATTATGCTATATTCCAGCTTCCTTATATAAAGGCATCAGAAATAAAAAATTAACACTCGGTTATCCCTAAAAAGTAAATTATAGATTTAATTAGTAATAAAAGGTTAACACACATATCCTTATATACCAGACCAAACATCTCTAGATTTACATTAGCCACCCTAAAGGAAATGAAAAGATATTCCAGATGGCAAGCTGGAGAGATTTCCTTTACAGCAGATCAGTTAACTAAGACTTCACCAGAAGTATTTTTTGAGATGCATCAAATCAAAAAACTCTGAACACGGAGACCAGATAGTGAAGAACCAACAGAAACAAACTACTATTGCTATAATATTCCTATACAGTATCTACACAAAATTTTACCAGGCAGATGGTACATAAAGTTCGTAAGTAGGCTCCACATTTGATTCCCTTGCTATTAATAGAAGCCTAGGCTGCGGTGGCCAAGGTTATATCGGGCTAGACACACTCTGGTTTCCTGAATCTACCATGTAGGCCTCCTAACTTTAACACATAAAGCATTACCTTTGTAATTGTGCAATTGATTTGTATACACAAAGTTAAATCAGTTTATCTAAACATGCTGCACTGAAGCAATTCAAGTCAATAGGTAAAACTGTGTGTGCTTGCACGCATTGTTTTTACATTGCTTAAGCTTAACTTTGTCTTGCACAGCAAAGTTTCTAGTTCACTTAATTGCACTGGCTTAACATCAATTCCTTAGATAAGCAGGAGCGACCTTATGTTGAGTGCAGGCACCCCACATACTGTCATGTATTGTCTTCCTGTATGTCCATGAGGACTGGAAAATCTCCTGTTCCAACTCAATAGTGTTGTTTCTGAATGGATACTATGGAATTATTTATCTAGAATGATCAAACCTCCTGAAGGGACCTACCCCACACCCAAGACAATTTACTCTCGAATCCTACTATTAAAAGTAATAAGTAGGGTAAATATAACAGAAATGAGAAGAATATTCTTACTCCCTCAGGATTTGCATCAGTTTACACTGCAAATTTAACAGCATTTTTTTTATTTCTTCTTTATTAAACTAGCTTTCTTCAAGAAGAAAACTGTTAAAATAGGAAAAGACAATTGTGAAAGCTATAAACTCTGGGATCAGATGTCATTTTAATATTTACCTAAAGTAATTCAATTTGTCTGTGCTCTATTAAAGTCCTACCACTAAGAGGAGCCCTGAATCTGTCCCACACTGAGCACTAGAAGAAGTGACATTAAATTTTTTTTTTTTTTTTTTTCTTCTCAAAATCACTTTTACTTTAGTGATACTGAGGAAAACAGAATCACCAGAAGTTNAATTTTTTTTTTTTTTTTTTGCTTCTCAAGATCACTGTTACTTCAGTGATACTGAGGAAAACAGAATCACCAGAAGTTGAACAAGAACTGATAAAGAATCACTTCAGCAGTAGCCCACTTAAGATCAATGAAAACAAAAGGAGGGGAAAAAAAATCTTCCACTGGAGGTAATCTACCAATAAGAGAAGATTCCACCAAAAAGGAAAAATGAAAAATGATGAAGGCAGATAGTAAGAGAAACAAAGGGGAAAAAAACATAAGAAGAAACAAAGAATGAAGCCACCTCAAGGCCTAGAGCAGGAGAATGGTGACTACAGACACAAAGAATCAGAGCCAAGACAACAACCTTCAAGCAACAGAAAAAAAGCAGAATTAGTGAAATCTCTAAGTAGAAATGCAAAACCAGAAGGAATCTTAAGACGCAGAATTATACATTGTAAATGTTAAAAACATGAAAAGAACCAAGGAAAATGTTTTAATATTTTTATATGTTCCTAGCGTTTTCTGCTAGGTACGCCACAACTCAGGATTTAATAGGAAGAGGTGAGATGGCTCTTATGAGGAGAGAATGCCATCTCACCCAGGCTAAGACAATCAAGACAGAGACTATTCTAGAAAGCTAGTCAGAAGAGAAGCCTTGCTCAAGCACTCCAAATTGTCTTCTGGTGAAGTCTTAAGCTCCCTGGTGAATGAACAAGAACACAAGGAGCTCCAGAAAGACACCCAGTTGTGAAATGTGAAGTTTACTGACTAGGTATCACCTCCACCCAGTAACTGGTTGACTGATCTTCTCCTTTTACCGTTGAGTACAAAGGGAACAAAGAAGGGTATAACAAGGTACCACATTCTTCTTCTTCTGACCAGGTACTTAAGTCTTGCCTCTAGTATGTCTGCACACGCAGGACATTTGACTTCCCCAAAACCCTACCCTGTTGTATCCATCCAAGAGTTACTGAATTCCTTGATTTAAAGCTGTGAACAGCAAAAACAGAAGGCAGGCTGAACTGCAGACTGGGAAAGCACAGAAAAATGGCTCCCTCTTACTCAATCTGTTCACTTCGGCGTATTTGCTCACACGAAGTCCAAAAGTATTTGGACACGCTTCATGGTTAGCTGTGCTAGGCCAAAGCAGCTGGCTGGGAGCTGACAGGTACTGCCTCCCATGCACTCCGCCTTATCAACTTGCCCGAAGCCAGGCACTCGATGCAAGGGCAACAACATTTGCATAAGCGTCCTAAAAAACAGACACACGCCCATCAACAAAGAAGGAAGCCACCCTCGCCGGACCCCCGCAGGTCCGGCGACCGGGAGGAAAGGGAGGGGCTGACTCCCCTAGCCCGGCCCGGGCGCCGTTTCCACAGAGCCTCGTCCGACCGGCAAGCAGGGAGGGAGGGAGGCGACCCAGACGGAATCAGGTGCCCCACTTACCCCCCCACACCCCCGCCCGCCCCCGGCGCGCGGGGAGGCACCGGGCAGACGCCGAGCTGCGGACACACCTCCGCCGCCCAGCGGGGAGGCCGCTTCGCCCGCGGGGGCCGCCCCCCGCCG
>VUYV01000026.1:5199009-5237024 GCA_008711295.1 Anarhynchus alexandrinus
GCAGCTCGCCCGCCGCCGCCGCGCCGCTCTCGCCGCCCAGCGCCGTCTTCAGCCGCGCCGCCGTCGCCCGCTTATCCCGGCCGCTGGCGCCGGCCCCCGCCATGATGGGAAACTGAGGAGCCGTTACGGCTGCGCCGGGCTCCCGGCTCTGGGGCTCCCCCCGCCGCCCTCTCTCCCCTCCCAGCGGCGCCTCCCTCTCGCGATAGCCGCGGAACCGGCGCCCTCCCCGCCGCCCGCCCGCTCCCTCCTCCTGACACTGCCTCTCCCCTCCCCTGACATTACCCCTCCTCTTCCTCTGCCCTCCCCGCCGGCCCGCGCCGCCCTGTCAGCGCGCAGGTGCGCGGCCCGCTCCGCCGCCCCACAAAATGTCGCCGCCCGCCGGCCTGAAACTTCTTGTCAGGACGGGGGCCACGGCAGCCGTGAGGTGCGTCGCCGCCTGTCATCGCGGCCCCGACCGCCCTTCGCCAGGCGGGCCCACCTGGGGAGGCCGGCGCCCCCGACGGTAGCGGAGTCCTTTTTGTTACCCGCGCCTCTCCTCCCGCGAGGCGCTGCCGCCGGTGTGTGCGGGCCGCGGGGGTCCCGCCGGGCTGAGGCGGGCGGCTCTGAGGGCCGGGGGACGCGGGAAGCACCTCTGAGGCTTGAGGCCCGCGGTTGGGCGCTCGCTGCCATCGGCGGCCCCACGAGCGTGGCGGAGCGCCACCGGCAGCATCGCACCTCGCTGGGGACCCCCGCCTCGGGGCCGGGGCCATCTGCAGCCCCGCGCCCTGAGGGACCGGGGTGCCTCTGCACGCTCCCGCCAGGAGAGAACGCGCTTGGGTACCAGTTACTGTAGGTTACGTGATGATCAGCGGTTTTAAATAGATTTTCAACTGTGTAATGGAAGAAATTATACAAAAAAAACCCAAACCAAAACCTGTCCCTAAATGAAAGTGCCCTCTTATCTGACAGCAACAAAACCCCAGGCCCCGAGGGGGACACCCCTCTTTGCCACCAGATCTACCGCGGCTGTCCCATCCGCTGGTGACGCCGTGCGGTCCCTTCAGGGCAGGGGCTGCCGGGCAGGCGGCGCAGCAGCTCTCCCCCCAGGGTCGTAGGAAGGAAAAACGTGAGAGAAGTGAGTGAACCTGTCACTTCCCTCTCAAGGGCCGTCCTCTCCGCCGGGCCGGCAGAGACCCGTTCCCTTCCCGTCCCTGATGGCGCTCAACAGCTTGCCCGCCACGGAGTCGCCGGGGGACGAGCGCGGGAGGCCCGGCTTCCACAGGCACCCGGCGGCCGTTACGCATGAGGTTGTAACAAAATGTATCGCGTTTATAATACGTGACAGCCAAGGTAACAGCTGTTCGTTACAAGAAGGGGAAAGGTTGAGCCGCATTGCATCCCCGCCGTCCCCGGCCCGAGGCGCCGGCCCTGCCGCNGCCCCCTCCGCCCGCCCCGCCGGGCTGTGGTGAGCGGAGGCGGTGTCACGGGGCGGTGGAGGTGTGTGTGGATCTGCGGGCGGGCGAGTGGGGTGGGTGGTGGAGGTCGCTTGGGGTGGGTTCCTGCGGCGCTTGGGGCCGGACGCCCCTCTCGGCGGCGGGCGGGGCCTGTCGGTGGGAGCGGAGCCCCGCGCCCAGGGCCGGTGCACCGGGCCGAGGCAGGCGCGGGGCCTGCGCGGCGGGAGCCGGTCACCGGCGGTGCGTGAGGAAAGGAGCTGCCGCGGTCCGGGAACCGCCTCGCGTTATCCGGTACCGCGCTTGTGTGTGTGTGTCCACCGCCATCGGTGGGCCGTCAGCTGGAGCCCTGGAAACGGCTCTATGGGAACAGCTGGGAGATGGTGAGGAGTACAGTCGGATTTTAACTATAATTTAAAATAATATATAGTTTATTTATGTCATTGCCACTGATTACGCATTATTTTCCTTAGTTAAAGTATAAGCATGAAGAAATTAAAGCTTAAAGAACTGGAAAGCTGTCTTCAACAAGTCGATACTTTTGAAAGTCCAAAACTACTCCTTGAACAGTATCCAACAAGACCTCATATCGCAGGTAGCAGTTACCTACAGCACTGGTGTCTCTTTTACTAGTTCTTCATCAGCACTTTAAAAAAAAAAAAAGTGTTTCTACTGCATTATCTCATTTGAAGCTTTTACACTGAAAGCAGTTGAGAAATTGTGTCCAGCAGGAATGTAACTATTTTTTAATGATCCTTTAGCTTCTTTTATTACAAGTACACTGTTAACGTACAATCCAAAAATAAATTGATTTAAAAGATAATGTTGTGATAAAAACATCTTAATCTGTAAATGAGAAAGCTGAAATGGACTTATGTCATGACACACAAGAAACAGTAGAAGCGTATATACTCATCCATACCTTAATTATGATTTTTTTTCCCAATATTTTACATCTTTCTATTGTTTTTCCCCAAACAAATGTAGAGGCATACTTTTTCCACAAACAATACTCACAGCTCTATGTGTATTCTCTCCACCAAAGATACAGAGTTCTGTAACTCGTCAAAAAGTTTTTGACTTGTTTTCACATATAAATGAAAATTACAGGCAGTGAGAACATTAGCTTAATTTTGCATTACAAGAAACCTTTAGTTCAGAGTTTTCTGAAGGCAGAAGTAACTTTTCTTGATTAATCAGATGCATATTTGATATTATTGACCTGTGGGGTTTTTGTTGTTTTTTTTTTTTAACCAGCATGTATGCTTTATACAATTCACAATACCTTTGATGATATTGAAAACAAAACAATTGCAGATTTAGGATGTGGTTGTGGCATGCTCAGCATCGGAAGTGCAATGTTAGGAGCAGGGTAAGTATTTAATACTAAGTTCTGGTTATGTTTTTTTCTGGCATAGAAGAGTAGAAAATAAGATTAGAACAAAGCAATGCTGAACTAAACTAATTTTAGGTATCTAATCTGGTGCATAATTAGGCAATTTAATACGTTTAAACAGTCAGTAACCATTCAAATAGTGGAAGAGATGGACAGTTGCCATGAATTTGGAAGTCATAATGTTTGTTTTCCCCTGAAGCACTAAATGAACACGTGAAACTTCCTTCACAATCTCGAAAAGGATATTTGAGAAAGTGCAACAGAGCTACTCGCATTTTTATCACACTGAATTTATAGCGTGTGCTTGTTACATTTCCTAGGTAAAACAAGCAGTGTACACAGATCCCTTTAACTTTACTATAGAATTTAAACACCATTTCATTTTGCAAGAGACTAATATGTGGCACTTTGTTTTTTTTTAATAGATTGTGTGTGGGGTTTGACATAGATGCAGATGCACTGGAAATATTTAATAGCAATATTGAAGACTTTGAGCTCACAAATGTCAACATGGTTCAGTGTGATGTCTGTTCTTTATCTGACAGCATGTCAGAGACTTTTGACACCGTTATTATGAACCCTCCGTTTGGTACCAAGCATAATAAAGGTTGGTAATTCTGAAAGTCAGTTAAAAATTATTAGGAATGGAAAACACTTTTAATGAAACATCTTCCTTCTTTATTACAATTACCTATTGTAATTACCTAGAGGTTTGCTGATCTGGAATCAGTTTCCTAAGTACCGATTAACAACTTCAGCATTGTAACTAACAATCGCTGGGTTTGAAATAAACAATACTAGCTATTTCATATCCCTATCGTTCTTCTCTTTTACTAAAAGCAATTGGGTTTTAGAAATATATTATGTTCCTTAATGTATTCAGTGCTGTTTTTCAAACAGCTATTACTCCAGAAAAATTGAAGCATGAAGCAAATATTTAAATCCTCTACTTTAAGCTTGCATTTAACAATTCAATAATTTCAACATTCTTTTAGGAATGGATATGATTTTTCTGAAAACTGCTTTACAAATGGCAAAAACAGCTGTATATTCCCTTCACAAAACTTCAACACGGCAGGTAAGTCTTTCATTTTAGCAGGGTGAGCATTAACCAGGCAATGAAATAGCTGGTATTTAATGATGACATCTATAGCTTCACTGATTTGTTCACACCCTCATGGGGGATGAAACTTGTTTCAGGTAAACACTAATCATGTCAAATAACTGTGATCTCATACATACATCAAGATAAGTATGTGATCTAATGTTTTAGCTTGAAAAACAAAAGCACAGGAGATGACTTAAGTACAGAGGTGTAGATGTTTCTAAGCGTAGAAAAGAGCTTTTAAATTTACCTGTATCTACTTAATATTGTAGCACATTCAAAAGAAAGCAGATGAATGGGAAGTGAAGATGGAAGTCATAGCAGGTAAGATTAATTTGTTGTTAAAGAAAAAAAGGAAGTGGAACGTTTTGTTCAGGGCTAATATCTATAACACTACCAGCCAGTCTTAACAGCCTAAAGTAAACTTAAGTATGATTTAACACTGAAAATGACACAGGTATTTTTTTAAGCAGCCTTTTTTTTTTTTTTTTTTAAATACCTTGCTACCTGGATAGAACAGAAGCAGGCACTTAATAAAGCTTTGAGGAATGCATGTTCTGTGCAAAACTAGAATTGGATTTCTTCCTGGACTAGATTAGATTTTTTTACATTCAAGCAGAAGTTACCTACTTTCCTGCTTCAAAAGGGGATTGTTCCTGCATAACAAAAGCAAAGTGCAGGTCAGTTCTCATACAAAAAAGCATCCTGTTCTTATAGTCACCTAAATATTTTTCTGACAGTTGTTCAAGTATCTTCCCAATTCTTAAATATCGCTAGCTGGATACTTTATACAGTCATACAACTTCAGACACAGAAGTTGCACAAGTGTGTGAAACACAACTGCGTTTCAGCCATCCACTTACTGTATGATGTGGTTGGCTTAAATCTTCATTCATAATCTAGTCCAGAAGTCAAAACAGTTATCCAGTCAGGGGGCAACAGAGGTGGGCAATAGAAGAACATGGCTGTGGGGTGTACGTCAATTGACTAATAATCATTCCAGTGTAACAATTATTCTTTGTACTGTTCACAGAACTTAGATATGACCTACCAGCATCATACAAGTTCCATAAGAAGAAATCAGTAAGTATAAAACCTAACATAACTGAGAAAATGCTCCATCTCGTACTAGGCAGGTAAATAAATTCTATTTAAGAAAATCTAAGTTTTAGGGCCACATGTACTGGATGAGGAATGCTCGCAGCACTTGAGAGAAGTTCACTATGATGGTATCAAGTTCCATTGCTGTTACTACATTTTGTAGTCGAACAGGGAGAAGAATCACTGTAATGCAAGTCAAAGCTACACACAGATTAAAGCCAGCACTGCAACTAGATGTGAAAAAGCTTAGGGCAGCCTCCTTCTCTCAACTTCTAATGATTTTCTTGAGCCTATCTGCAACTGCAATTTAGACTGAATTAAATAATGAAGGCCAGAGTAACTAGGATTTTACAGCTGTAGCATTATTTCAGTGTTCTATGCTCTGCACTGCAAATAGGTACAGCTAGTGAAATCTCATAGAACCATCTTAGGAGGGGCAGGAGGAAGCTGTGCGCTTCATCCCGCAATAGAAGGTGGAGCCAGGATGCTAGAGTAGGGCAAGTTCCTGGGTGCTGAATGCTTGCCTAGGAGACATTTATCCCATTACCATAGGGGAAGTAGACAGAATCCTGGAGTAGACTGAGCAAGATTTGAAGATTGTTAGGTATGTTGAGTAGCAAAGCCTAGAGGTTTTATTCAGCTGTACCTATTCTCTTGGTGAGTGTAACTTAAAATGATGGAATTCTGTCCAGCTTTGCTACTTCACAGTTACAGCTTTATACTACGTTAACATCCAGCTTCAGTAGTAAGCAGTTTTAAGTTCTGAATTTATTGGCAGCTGCTTTTAAACGTAACTGCAAGATTACAAAGTCCAGAACCTTTTACATTTGAATGAGGTGCCAGAGAAGTTGAGAGGACCTGACAGTATAAACAAAACTATAAATATAAAAGAGTTTTCCAGGGCGGTATGTTAAGAGTAAGCATGCTTCTTAAACAACAACAAAAAGAAAAGCTGTAACCCAACAAAATGAAGCTTTCCTCTCATTGTAGGTTGACATTGAAGTGGATTTCATTAGATTTTCTGCCAAGAAGCTCCTGAACTGAGGCATGTCTTTAAAACCTATTGAAAATGGAACAATAAAACTGATGATTTTTTTTATTTATTTCAGTATTACTGATCTCCATCTCCATTTTCTGTTTTCAGTTGTTTTGGTGCAGGTTCTTCTTTTTCCGTTTCCTCTAGTGGTCTCTTCTTGGGACTTGCTGGTTCTGCAAGATTGAATATGTAGTCAATTATAGTAAAAGAAAGCATTTCAGTATTACCTGAAATCTTCTGAAAAAAACAAACCCTTTCCTACCATGTAAGTTCAAGCATGAGTCCCAGTTTATCCAAAGCCACTGCTCTGCTACAGGATTTACTTATTACTGTGACTTAGAGCTTTCAGATGTTCACCATCTAAAGTAGTACACCAGCTTCAGAGGGCTTCTTCCCTGTATAACTTTACAGCAGTAGGGCAGGTAAGAAGATGAAGGAATACAATCTAACAGTAGTAGGTTTCACTGGGTTTTGTTTAAGCAGGTGCCATATCTAATGAACAGAAACTTAGCTCCTCATCTTCTCCAAGCTAAATACCAATATGCAGAACTATTAGTCTTCTCTTATCCTCAAGGGAAAAAAATCACCACTCAAGAGACTGGGTCTGTACGGTTGTGTAATGTTGCTGACAACTACTATCTTTCAATGCAGAATGCTTTAAACAGCCCTGCAGTACAGCCTCAGCTATGTAGTAATTTTTTTAATATGGTTTCAGGACAGTTCTGGAAGGAATCAAGCAGAAGACCCTTAAAAAGTTGCTTCACTGATACTGACAGAGGACAGAAATACTACGATGTAGGGCCAAATCGGAAACACTTGTAAGAAACATGGGTACTTCTCCAGAAAGTAGCTCCATGTACTAAAGAAGCTGCCTCCAGTGCACAGAATGACATACCTGGTTTAGTATCATCTTCGCCACCTTCTTCTTCATTATCAAACTTTATTTTCTTGCCCTGAAACTGTACTTTCCCTTTGTGTGCACCTTGAGGTACCTTTCCCCCTCTTCCTTTTCCCTTAATTTTGCGTCCTGTGGGGATATAAGAAGTCAGTAACTTTGTATCATTTGTCTTTCAACTGGCAAGCTCAAAAGAATATTTTACAGTTAGTCGGTGCTTAGTATGTATTCACTATTTACAGTTACTTTCACACAATGCCACTTCTTGAATATTATAAATGCTTAAACCAATAAAAGGCAGACCTTTTGTTTTCTGTTTCAGCAACTCTTGCTGATCTTCCAGTATTTTTTTCAGAGCTTCTTTCTCTGCATCTCCTTCTAGCACTTCCCATGTAACATCCTTGTTCCGAAGCTGTAAGTTTCCATTATGTGCTGCTTTGGCTTTTTCCAGAGCTTCTTTGGCAATATCCTTAAATAGGATAATTCCCTTAAAAAGAAGAGTGGCATTTGCATTTGAATCTTACTGCAAAAACATTCAACTAGAATGATGAACAACATACCCTGTTAGGTACTTCAGCAAGTTCATTACTCTTGCATGATGTAAAATATGTCTAGACTGAAGCAAAACCCTCAGACAGTCCTAACAAACATTCTCAGTCAGTTTTAAACTTATCAACTGAGAAGGCTGGAACCTTCATCTGTTCTTTTAAAAGAGTTTAAGGGAATAATTTAATTCTCTAAATATTCTGCAATTCCACAAGTCAAATAAATAATTTCTTATTTGATTATATAAGAGAACAAGCATTTAATCCTTCAGTTTCAAACTGCAACACAGAGATCTTAACTCCTTGTCCAAGATTCTACTGACCTCCTTCGCACCTCTGACAAAGTATATCCATTTGATTTCTCCGTGATCAGAAAATACATCATGGAGATCTTCTCTGCATGTTTGATCATCTAGATCACCAGAAAACTTCAGAAGACATCCTGTCTTTTCTTCCAGAGATTTCTAAATGAAATAAAAAAACCCATATTTTTGTTGAGGAGTCAAGCTTGAATATTCTCCCCCTCCCCCCAATCCTTACACTATTAAAACATGGTAGTGATAAATAAGCAATTGAAGTCACCTCCTTTAGCACCATCAGTAACCCAAGCATTCTTGCTACATAGCTATTTATGCTGATGTCCAAGATTTGCACGGTGTGTGTCCCCTTCTTTTTTTTTTTCCCCCTTTTTTAAATTTTCTTTGCTTACTATAATACATTTATCTGTGTCCTGGTTTGAGGTAAAACAGGACCAATTTTGTTCAGTAACTTTGCTTTTTAGCTAGGCCTCTTCTAACTACTGAAATTAACAGCATATTGTGCAGACACTGTTTGCTCTCTCAGAGTGATAAGACCTATTGTTTATAGCTGATGCCCAGGCACGGTATGCAGAGAGGCTCTTGCTTATACTTATCGCTGTAACACCCAAGGCCAGCTCACTTTGTTATTTGCCCTGTTGGAGGGGTGGAAGCGGAAAAGCGCAGTAGGGTCCTGCCTGCAGGGAGGAGCAGACAGGACAGGTGACCCAAAACTGACCAACAGGGTATTCCATCCCATCTGCCTCATGCTCAGTATAAAAGCTGAGGGATCAAAGGGTCAGCTCGCTCTTTCTTCAATGGCTGACGTCTGAGGAGGACTCTGTCTGTTCATCTGCCTTTGATCCCAATCATGAATCCAGACCTGGAATCTAGTTCCCGTCCGTCACTGAGTCCAGTCTGGGACTTCCCCAGTGCCAGCCAGTGATGTGATTGTCATCCTGGGACCTTGATATGGTTTTGTATACATTTCATTATTTCTTTTTATTATTAATATTTCATTAAACTAGTTTAGTTCCTTCTAAACTCATGAGTCTCTTTTTTTCCCTCCTCTGCCTCTCTCTTTGAGAGGGGTAGAGGGGAGCATCTGTCGGTCCCATCTGGGGTCCCCCACATCCCCAGTAGCTGATTTGGCCTAAACCACGACAATGTGGAACTTAGGACTCCTTTCCTGTAAGAGAGTTACACTCTTTAAATTCTACAAAACAATTTTCTGAAGGCTGACACCTCAGGTTGAAAATCTATATAAAACTGATTAAATCCTTACTGGATCCTTCAAATACCACAGAACAATCATCTCAATGGTTCATTTAGGATGACTTCTGTACAGGTAATCACTTGCCTAATAATTTAAATTCAGGATACGATTCTTTAAGCAAAATTAGTCTCTTGAAAATAAGATTAAATACCATGATAAAAAAGTCTTACTGTAGGTTAGTTAGAAAAGCTGAAGCGATTTTCTAGAAAGTACTCTATGTTATAAAATTTAAAACTCTGAATATCCTACATGTTAGCTTTACAAAGTGTAGCTGCAGGAGCATGTTTGTTATTTGTGCATTGAAAATTCATACAAAAGCAAGCACTGCATAATTTTCAGGTACAGAGATTTAAGAAACCCATACCATTTCAGCATCTGCTGCTTGTTTCTGTTTTTCTTCTTTTTCCCTGTAGAAAAGTTAAATTAGTTAAGAGTTGGTTCAAGTGTGGTCAGGTGAGCAAAACCAGGCACTTCAATCAATAATGACTTACAGTTTAGCTCTTGCTTTAGCTTCTACTTTGTTTTGTTTCTTTTCTTCATTCTTCTTTATACAATACTCCTCCCTTCAATAGAATATAAGCTAAGTTAATACCACTTAAAGTATTCCATTATAATTCCTTTGTAAGACAGCAGTAGCCAAGAAACAGTTGAGATTATGTTTGGGAGTTGAGATGCTAGTGTCCAAAAGGTACAGCTATCAATACCTGTACAACAGTGTAGAAACTTACACTTCTCAGCTTAAGCCAGGTTCTTATCTAAATCCACCCTTGACCATTATTAGTTCATACATCAGTTAAGTGGACTTACTTGAAAAGTACTATCAGCTCTGTGTCTTTGTACTTTTGGTTTGGAATCTCTGTGAACTTCTTAGCAGATTCAACACTATCAAAAACTGCAAATATTGAGCCCTGTTAAATGGCAAGAGACATTCAGTGTTAGTCATTGACCAGAAATGTTGTCCAGGGGGATCCCTGCCCCAGGTCTAACTGTTCATCGCAAGAGCTACCTTAAACGTTCTCTGCAATGTTCTCCTCATTTGAATGTTTTCAACTGGACCTTTATCCTCAAGCCATTCTTTGATATCATCAAGAGTTGCATCTAGTGGAAAGCCTTTCTGCAAGATAGCAACAAGCTCCAATTACATGCAACAAACTGACACTTAGTCAGAAATAATAACCTATATAAGCTTTACTTAGATGGTTTTCAGTCAAAGTCATGCAGAACAGCACAGAGCAAAGGAAGACGTTTACTTACAACATATACAGATCTGTTTTTAATTGCAGCCTTGTACTGGTCATTTAATTCAGGAAGGGGTTTGTTTGGAGATCTTCTGATTTTAGTTTTGTCTTCGTTTATTTCCATTAAACCAGTCTTGGATTTTCTTAGTGCTTCTACAATAACACTAAAATCTTTTGAAAGGCGACTTAACCTATTGAGTAAACAGAGAAAGGTTATTACAAATATACAGGCAAAGCTGAAGCCAGATGTTAAAACAGCAATAGGATTTGTACTTGCAGACCAGAGACATTCGGCCCCAAATAGACATAAGTAGCTGAAAGTTACCCTTCCATCCAGATTAGTTGTACTTTGTTTTTACCTGTTAAATTTGATCATTACTTCCAAAGGCACCCAGCCATCATCTAGTTTGATCTGTTCCTTTAGGAATTTGTCTCTTGGTAGATTGTGATTGCCAAAATAGTACTGCAAAAAACAAGGGGGAGGGAGGCAGGGAGAGAGATTTGTCTTTGAATGTTCAGTCTTAAAAGCTCCTTTTTATCTGACAACTTACTGCAGTGGATTGAGACATACCAAAATTCACTAATGTGAACAATTAGAAATTCTGAAATTATTACTTCCTGCTTTAACGTGATACTTTTCCAAAAGTTAGCTGTAACACATAACCTGTAAAAACAACCCAGTGCTTCATCCAATGGGACTAATGAGGCAAAGGCAGACTGCAGTTCTGTTTAGGAAAGGCACGAAGCTTATTCTGGTCACAAACGTTTTTGTTCTAGACATCATTTTAAACGATGTGCTCAGTTTTCCATTGTAGTGTAACCCTCCAAACCTCTAGTTAATCTAAAGTAGGCACGTAGGTTTAGTTGTAATTTGTAACAATAAATTACAAAGCAGTAAATCACAGTAGCAAGTTATGCAATGTGCTAATATTTTGACCAGCACAGATTCCTGGGTAGGAGGATTTTCCCCCCACTCCCCCCCCCAAAAAATGTCATATAGAATGAAAATGCAACTTCTGTTAGCATAGTGAACATAGTAATAAATTGTTTAAGGATACATTCACTTGCTATAGCACCTAAAATGCTAGCAAGTTAAACCTTTTGTGTTTTTAAATGGTGGTCTTATAGGCAACTCTACACAAGTATAACTTCCAACTTAGACAACAATTATTAATTATCTTAAAGTATTAAATACCTGTCATAGACCTGTGACAGACATTTTTTAGAGAGCTGAAGATTCAAGTTTAACTCCCTATGAAGTTAACTACCCATTAGCCAAGTCCCTACCAACGAATGTCTCCAAAACTACATCTCAGTCTGGATCCTGAACTATAAATTGAACTTACCTCAATTTGCTGACAGATTTTGCTTTCCAAAATAGACATGTTTTCACCATCTCCATTTTCAGCCATTTTCACCAGCTGTGTTGAAGAGAATATAGAGCAAAGGCACTAAGTATTGAATAGTACATTTCTACAGACTGATATTTGTATAATGTTACATTTCACTACAGCCTCATCTAAACAAGATAATGGACAAGTTCTTCAGCTATACGTTTATGCTTGTGAGCCAACTTTAAACATGACTGCAAAATTCCAAGGGGAAACTGTGAAACAACTGGAAAAAAAGCCCAAGTAAAATACTTTGGTTGTTAGGGCAGTGTTTGGCATTCTATATTCAAGATAAGTAAAAAAATGCTGGCACTTTATGGCATTATTTGTTATTTACCTTTTTTCTGGCCACAGATCCTCAGTTGGTACCTAACAGCAACAAACCTGAGAGCCCACAACATTTGTTCTTTAAGTCAAATCCAACCCTTATCACTAGGCAAAACATCAATAACAAAAATTGTTTTAACATTCCTAAATAGATATAATTAGAAACTTTTCTGAAGTTTCCGCCTCCTAATTAATCTTTGAAAGTTCAAGGAACTTACTGGAGGAAGGAATGAAAATATCTGCATTTACTAATACATCCTAGAGGTGACTAGTTCTCTCCTTTACAAACTTGTCTTCATTGCAGTTCTATCTGAATACTGAATCAGGCATCTTTGACAAGAGGTAAAATGTTTTAACTTGAAAGTAACTTCTTCCCTTAACTGGCATTAAGTGTATAATCCCAGTACATCAGATACAGTCACTACATGCACTAGAAGGTTGGTAAGCAAGCAGCTACTGGCCAGAAAGTTAATTGGGATCAGAAAACGTCCATCTTGTTGCTCTTAAGATAGAGTGTGAGGAGTAATCCTTAAGGAAAAATGCAGCTTTATAATGCTGTCAGAAATCGGTTTGAATCCAGTTTTGAACTATGAAGCACAGATTTTTTCTTTCTCCCTTTGGTCACTTGTTAAATCCAGCTACAGAAGATGATGCAGTTTCATGGCCCTCATTTACCCCAGTTCACAGATCAGTGATCATTAAGACTACTGGTGAAGATGGGTTGGGTTTGCACTCATGTCTTGCACAGTTTACTGGAGACGTAAGCATACGCATTCTGCTCTTCTGCCACTCGCAGGACAGTAACATCTTTCAGAGCATCAAGATGACTAACAACAGAGAAGCAGGGGAATCTCCCCTGAGACTCCATTGTCACAAGAAATTATGTTCTTCATCAGAACACTCGCCTGGCAGCCCCATCTTCTTATTTTAGTAGTTTAATTCACCAATCATTGTTCAGCCTACTGCAGTTTTCCTCTTCCTGATCTTGAGGCTACGTTGCATCCTTTAACTTGCTTGTAGTTCTTTTTAATCTAGGCACTTACAGCCTTAAAATTTGCATCCCAGTCTCCACTACTTAACTTCCACCTGTACCAAACACTGTAACACTCTTTTAAAGCATGATTTCAGCATTAGTTGACAGCTATGCTGAGAGTGTGATCCGTTTGCCTATGAAGCACTTTACAAAAATCCAGACCATAGTACACAAGCTAACAGTTGCAGTTACTTCAGAGATGTCTCACATTAGCCACCCTGACTACAGGAGACTTAATTACTGCCAGCACCTGAATGTGGTGGTAAACTATCTTAACACTCCCTTGCAATGTTGTCCCCAACACCTGACTTGTGAGAGAAACCAGTGTTCTATTTTATGTTACACCTAATGTGGTGTAATTAAATGGCAGCCTATGGAGTAGTCTCAGCTTTTTCCATTGGATCAACTAATTGACCACATTCCTTGTGTGCTCCTCTAACACCTGATCCAACAGAAAGTCAATCCCCACCGAAGAAAGGGAAGAACAGTTCCATAAGATAAATTTATCACTGACTTGATTCAGCCTGTAGAAAACACTAATGATGGAGCCATTAGAGCAGGGAGCACAAGAGGAAAAAAAAACAATCAGAAAAACCTTTCTGTGGTAGCAAGCAGTTGCAGTGGGTTAGATCTGACATCAAACTATATCCTCTGCGTAAAAAAAAAAAAAAAAGTATTGAATGGCAGCTATGTGAATCTTCATATTCTTAAACTAGTTTAGTGATTTAATTCACATTGCAAAGTCTTCTCCAGGTGTGGCAAATTTTAAGCACTAGGCAACAGACTGAAGTGAACCATTTTCCTATGGGTGCTTTTCACAGTACAGCTCAATCAATGTTTAAGACGACACACTAATTTACTAAGAGATGTGAAAAATGTTCCTCTCGTATATTCTGAGGAAAAAAAATTAATTTGGATTTTAATCATGTATCCCATTTTAAGAAAAATGCAGTAACAATATGTTCTGGAACTCTGGAACAGAGACAGTCTGCTGGTGCACACTGAAATACAGATTGAGCTGAAAAGAGGAATCTTCCCTCACCATTTGGTGAGCCGGTCTCAAATATGCTGTTGAGAGTAAGCTGAGCAGAGACAGCTGCTTTATACTCTTCTGTAGTGTCAAATACAGACCAGCCTCCACATAGACTGTATCTGCTTGGTCCTTCAATGGCCTTCGCTGCTTTACCTGTCATACTGAATAGTGCATGGATTTCTTGGAGCAAGTTTTCCCTAATACAAGTTGTTAAAATAACTTGGGGCCTTTTGGGTGCATGCTGCCAAATCACCAGCAGTTCTACCCCAGTTACTGAGATGAGGATTACACAGAGGCAGCATGTCTGAGATAGTATAGTTACAAGAGAATCCATTTGTTGATTTTGCTTTGGTTTTGTCATTTAGAGAGAAACACCCGCTCAATCTGTCCAGGGTAGTCTGGCTCTTCTAGCCTCGCCAAAACCCACACAAGTCTGAAGTATGCAGGACAGCCTTGTTTTTACTGCTGGATACCCAAGAAACCATTAAGAAATGCCAAGATAGTAGTGCTGCGAAGCATAACGGAAGAGCCTGAAGAAGAGAAGACTCTGGGAAGAGCTCACAGCAGCTTTTAAATATCTGAAGGGGGCCTACAAGAAAGCTGAAGAGGGACTTTTTACAAGGGCATGTAGGGGTAGGATGAGGGGTAATGGCTTCAAACTGGAAGAGGTTAAATTTAGAATCAATATTAGGAAGAAATTTTTCACTATGAGGGTGGTGAGACACTGGCACAGGTTGCCCAGGGAAGTTGTGGATGCCCCATCCCTGGAAGTGTTCAAGGCCAGGTTGGATGGGGCTTTGAGCCACCTGGTGTAGTGGGAGGTGTCCCTGTCCATGGCAGGGGAGTTGGAACTAGATGATCTTTAAGGTCCCTTCCAACCTGAACCATTCTATGATTATATGCTTTTGTCTCCACCTAACTTCTGCCACTTGAACTCCTTCAGCTTTGTTATACCCTTGAATATGCTTTCTTGCACTTCTCCAGCTCTCACAGCACGCTGCTCTCCCAGTCTGCCTCACTCCAGGTACCAAAATACCCAGAACCAGCAACTCACTTTCCACCTAATATGTCTCATCTCCACTGCTAAGAAGAGACGAAAACCAAAATTTATTTCCTTCACAGTATTTTCAAGGTAAAAACCAAATTGTACAGAAGTGTAAAACAACACAAGACCTGGGACAAGTCCTTCAGATTAAGTCTTATGCCTGGTAAAGTTTTTCTAAAAAAGCACCCATTCAGCTGCACGTAACAACAAACTGAAGGCAACACCAAGAAAGTCTCAAGCTTGCCATACGTGGAATTCAGTTCAGACACTGATTGAGCTCTAACCTATTTAGAATAAAAGCAGAAGCAGCCTTCTAATTTAAGAGAAATTCTAGTCTTGCTGCACATGCTCACTTCAGACTCTTTAGCTCAGTCATTTGGCACAAATTAGTCTTCTGGATCCGACTCCCAGATCAATAGTTTTCAGTTGCTGTGCAGCAATGAAGACTGATAAAAAGCTAGCTCCATTGAAATACAATCGCAGTCTGGACAGCATGCAAAATCCTGCATTAGATTTTATTAGAAGTGCTTTCTTAGTAGATCACACTTCTTGTGGTCTTGTTCTTTCTGTGTGCCAACAGTCTGTATCAGTACCACTCGAAATGAAAACAAGTTAAAATAAAGCAAGTAGGCATGAGATTTATATTACAAATGGAAAAGGACAGTCAGAACAATTTGATCCCATGCTATATTAGCTAGATCATCCCAAAAGAACTCTCAGGTAGATTTTCATCTTACCAGTCATATAGTTTCAAGGTCTGGACAAAGCTTAGTTGCAGGCTAACTGCTTTTACTATTACTGTAATAGAGTGAAAGGCTTTATTTTAAAAAAAGTTTTCCCAATGAAGTAACATGGAACTGTTATTCATGCAATGCCTTGTTCAGGAACCCGTGTGTAAGAGGTCTGAGCCTTCCAAGCAGTTTCTTACATCAAAATACAGCTTTATATTTAAGGTAAGGATTAACTGTCACCACTCATTATTACAGATGTTATTTTCACAGTTGTTTTTTGAGTAGAATCAGTGCAATATTAACAAGGAATTTCTTATAAGAAGTACTTAAATGATAGAAACGTCGGCTCCTGAACTTTACGTCTATGCTAGGAGACCATCAGTTTGTTCCAAGACACTTTTATACTGCTATAGCGACAACATACCCCTCCTTCACACCGCCCCCACCCCCGTGGCCAAGGTTCCCGCCCAGCGGACACCTCGGCCCGGCCGCAGCATGAGGTGAGCGCTGCCCTTGGCCCGCCGCGCCGCTCCGCGCCGCTCCGGCGGGGCCGGGCCCGGCCCCCTCTCGCGGCAGGGGCAGCCCCAGGGCAGGAGCGGCGCCCCCTTACCCGCAGCGAACCGCCCGCTTCCCAGCGCCGCCTGAGGCGCTCCCGGCGGGGAACGGCCGCGGTGCCGGCAGCTCATCCTGCCTCCGCCGGGCATGGCCGGACCACGCGCCGCGGAGGAGCGGCAGCACGTGCTCCCCCGCCCCGGGGCCTCCTCCCGCCCCGGCCGCCGCTCTCTCGCTGGGCCCCAGCGCGGCCCGCCACCCCTCACAGGGGCCCGGCCTGGCGGAGCGCAGCGCAGCGCAGCGCGCCCGGAGCAGCGCCCTCCCCTCCCCTTCCCCCCCCGCGGTGCAGCCGCCCGGCACGGGGGCGAGAGGTCGCGCCCGATCACAAACCTGCGGCAGCCCCGCAACCAGCCCGCGCGCTGCCCGCTCCGCCGCTTTAAAGGCCGCAGTCGGCGCCGCGCGACCCAGCAGCCCTCGCGGCCGCCCGCCCCTCACGTGGGCGCCGCTTCCGGGGTGGGGCGGGCGGTTGCCGGCGCCAGAGTCCCTAGGCCGGTGTGGGGCGGCCGCCCCTGGGGCCGGGCCGGGCCGGGCCTGGCCCCGGCCGGGAGGGCTCATCTTCCCGCAGCTCCGCCACCACGGGCGCTCCGCGGCGTGGCCAGAGGAGCCCCTGCGCCTGGAACGATGGGGGAAGCAGAGGCGGGGAAGCGGGGAAAGGCCTTGGTGTTTGTTCAGTGCGTGAGGGAACGCAGGGGCAGCGGCGGGAAGGGCCGGTGCGGCGGTGCACCTCACGCCCCGGGCCGCAGCCGCTGCAGGGTGTGCGGGGCTGCTGTTTACAGCCTTCTGCAGTTAACGGGAAAAGAAACTCAAAAGCTTATTTGTACACTGATGCTATATTTATTAAATATTACAAACATTCGCTTAAGTACTATAGATGTGTTGTAGACATGTATAGTGCTACAAACATGGGAATCACACGAGTAAAAATTTTCATAAATAGTACTAACTTAATTGATTCAAGTTCTGTAGTTCATTTTCTAGTTTACAGAAAGTCTACAAAATACAGGTCTGATAGCACAATAATGTAGTGTTCACATTCAACTATTATTATTAAAAGGTACCACACCATTGGCTAAAAGACCTGCTGCACTGAGCTTTCCCCCTCCTGTCGGATGCACGAGTTGCTGACCGGGAGCCAGAATCCCTGTTCCTCCCCTGAATTCATATTCCTGCCAGTGCTCAAGACCCGACATCCACACGCTTTCTCAGGAGGTGCTACAGACATGAGGTAATTGAAAAGGGCATTGTAGGTGACTGTAAAAAATAGCACCAGTTAAAATTTAACCACAAGTCTGAGCTTTTACACTCCATTTATTCTAGTGCATTCAAAAAATCTCTAAAACATTCGAACTTCTCTGAAGCCCTAGGCAGTAACATCATTGACTTTTGTTGACACCAGCTCAGCACACACTCCTAGCATGTCAGAACTAAAGGCTTTTTTCCCTGAGGCGGAGGAGGAGCAGCGTATCGCTCACCTGGAGGGTGCCCAGAGGGAGAAAGCATACTCTGGCATCTAGTGCCTGTGCTCCAACCCCGGAACCGCACTGGCTTTCACCAACGTTAAGCACCTAGTTTTGACGCAGCAGACAGGTGGATGCTGGGAGGTTTTGTTAGTCCTTGCCTTGTTCTTACATCCTTGCGATGATTTACAACTGTCAGTGACAGGATACAGACCGGAATATACCTTAGGGCCAGCCACAAGCAGCTGTTCCATGCTCATGTTTTTTGACAAACATGAAGCTTCATGGGTACATATTTAGCACTGAAAAATTACATAGACACATTGAGTTCATTGCAGTTTCGTTCAATACAAAGATCACCTTCATGCTCTTGCAATGTTGTCCTTTAAATCTCCACCTGCCTTTGAACAATTCCCGACTGTGGAGATTTCTAGGAGAAACAAATTCACTTTATTTCTTTTGCCCACTTGCCTGGCCCACACATTTCAAACAACGTCAGAGTTAAATTCCCCACACCTCTTTACAGTTTAGAGTCTTTAAACAAATTCCATTGGATTAAATAGCTCTCAGCAGGATGGCTAACAAAGCAAAATGCTGCACCCAAGCACAAGTGAGCTTCTGACATAGTAAGGTGACACACAAAGACATCAAAACAAGAACTATATATACACCACAGAACTGCACATCAAAGCTCAGAGTTGAGTGCCGCCTGCTATCAGCTGTCAAATGCAAATGAGAAATAATAAAAAAACGCAAAAGAACAAGAAAATGTTGAACATGCTTATGATCAAGAAAAAGAAATCTTATAAACTTAAGGCTTATCTGCCTGGAAAGCTGCTTCCATCATATCTGATAAATCCAATAAAACCAAAACTTCATTTTTGGTGGCAGTGCTGGTGTCAGAAGTTCCCACCACACCCTACGGCAGCCCTGTGTTGTCCCTGCCTCTCATGCCAATGTCTAACAGCTGTTTCTGCTGTCATTTTATACGCTGGATTGGGGAACTGATCCAGGCTAAAAGAGCCTCTCTGCTCCCCACGGCATTTCTTTATTTGGATCACCACTATCAGACTGCACAGCCCCACAGCAGCTGAAGCAGGACTGGGTGAGGGGCAGCAAAGGCAAGAAGGAGCAGGAACGCTCCTCACAGCCACCTCCTCGGCACTGGGAAGGCTTTGCCATCTTGTACTTTCCACACAACTAATGTGCTTCCTTTCAGTCTCTCTCTCCCCACCTCTATCCCATTCCTAATTTTCATAAAACCTGGGGAAAAAAAAAAATATGTGTATTTTTAAGACCTATACCTCCCTGTAGAACATGGCTGAACCCAGACAAGTGAGCTCAGTGTCAGAGGGGAGCTGAGACTTGCACAGAAAGACAACACAGTTGCACCTTGCTCCCTCAGGGAACCAGGCTAATAAAAAGCCCCACATTACACTGTCTATACAAGCTATGAGGTGAAAACAAATCCTAAGAAGTCACTGCAATAACAATTCAGTCAAATGCATTTGTGTTACTACCTACATGGCGGGATGCAAAACGAGGACTGGTTAGAAGGCTGGGGATGGAGGGGTCAAAACACCACCAGCTATTTAAATACTACCTATGGATTCTGCTTTCTGCCAGCGCTGGCACTGCCATGCTGCGCTGGGAGCCTGCCTCAGGCATCTCCCAGTGAAGAGGTGACAAAATGACAACCTTCCTGCCCATCTCAAGTCGCTTTCTAGACAGAATTTGAAGATCTCATATTACATTTTGAGAGAAACAATAAATAAATCCAAAGGACCACTTAGCATTCAATTTCTCCACGCATAACATATTTTGACAAGTTTCTTCAGTTGTCACCTTTGCTCAAGTCACAGTTTAGCATTCTAAAAAGATCAAATGGCATTAAACAAAATAGATAAGTTTGTATCTCAGGGGGATGTTAGCAACTTTCCAGTCTCTCTCATTTCTTCCTTCTGTTTCACAAAGACATGTATCTTAAATTTGATTAAAAAAATAGCTACAATGGTAAGGCTTTTCTCTGGGGAAAAAAAAAAAATAATCACCAATACCAATGCATCAGCCAGAGAGCCCATTGCAAAGCCATGCAGAGTCTTTTATTATTTCCCACCAACCCTGCCAGTGTGAGAACAGAAAAGCGAGCACTTTTCTCTAACTGCCTCATACTGCAGAGCACTGTTCTCCTTCCGGAAAACTAGTGCACCCTTTCAGCTTGTGCTCTGGGGCTACTGCATGACGTTTCTTCCCTCATTCCCAGCCTGTGCTCTCCTCCACTGTGGCACTTGAACGTAGAATTAGAGGCATCCCGTAACTGCCCGTGATTTCTGGATGCGATATCCAAGTGATATTGCTCTGTATGTACCACAGGCTTAGTTTGTGGCAATGAACCATTTCTATAGCTACCTTTGGAGTATCAAAGATTTAATTGTAAGCCCAGTAGTCCATAGAAATGCAGAGTATTTTGTTTGGCTTTACACACCTTAGCACCAGATCATAGTTCCACCCAGTGATTAATAAAATCTGGTTTTCACAGTAGTTCCTATAGAGCTGCACGAAAGTATTCTAAGAGAGTCATTTGAAAAGTTCCATGACAAAGAATGATTGGACTGAAAAATATATGGAAGTCTTGTTACCACATTTGTATTTCTGATGAATAGTTTAAAGTAAAGACAAACTATACCTAGTTTTTAATGATGTGCGCTAAGAGATTGTATTATACATCTCATTCATGAGGTAATCAGTGCTATTATGAATACTGCATCAGCTGTTTTCTGTAGCAGCAACATGGAAATTAAATGTTTACACGTTATACACACAGACACAGCCATGGGACCGCATAGCGCTGGGAAGATTACCTACTGCTTCCCATTTATTCAGTTCAGGGTTGTATTTCTCAATACTCTGCAGATACGTTCCTTTTGAATAGGAATATCCTCCTGTTACATAGATGCATCCGTTCATAACCACTGCGCCACACTCCATCCTTCTCTCCATCATGTGCGCCATCTGCTTCCACTCGTTTTGCTCTGGGTCATAGCAGTCCGTGATCGTGGTCTGTCCACCCACAAAATAGATCTTGTTTTGTAGTGTAATTGAACACAATCCGTATTCTTCGAGAAGAAAAGAATACAGTTGAGCTCAGCATGCTAATGTTAACTTAAACTGCAGCTACATGACAAACACTGGGCACCACTGAGGGCAGATGAGGTTCTTCACTAAGCTTAGGAGACACCTCAGGATTTTCTGCTACACTTGGTAAAAGCAAGCTCAAGGCATTACAGAAGATACAGATGGGAGCACCAGTACTTAGTGAGAATTGCTTTAAAAACTTACTGGTACCAAATGCAGAACATAGAGAAAACCCTTTTAAAATTCATATTATTTTTGCCAAATGCCTATGAATAGACAGATTTTATAGAAAGTTAGTTTACTACATTATTTAATAGAATGCAGCCATTCCTTAGCTCAATATTTATACAGTGATTTCTATAGAACAGATGCTTGAAGAGGGTCTTCCCTTCCCCTCTCAAAGCCTGGAAATGGGTGATGATCCCACTCTGACCCTTGCTGCCCTACAGGCATTGCTCCTTTTATTAGGAACATGCCAGAAACTCTCAAGTGGGCCTAAAGACTCCCAGATACACGTAATCAAATCAAGCTCTACCCTCGTTACAGAAATTATTGTTTACCTGGATGCGGACTTGTGGTGACAATACTCCACTCATTGCTACCTGAATGGTATCTCTGGATTTTATCATAGGTGCAGCTTCCCCTGTACCCATAGTGACCTCCGGTTACGTAGATGACTTCATGCAGGACACAGGCAGTGGCATTTCCAACACCTGTACACAGTGTTAAAGTCACAACATGCCTTCAGACTGCACGCAATTACTATGGTCACTTCCATCCATAAACCCATTTCAAATGACTTGTTAATTAATATTTTAGCATGAAATTATACCTGCAAGTATTTAAATGAATGTGAAATTAAATAAACTTGTCAAGACACCTTATTTTATCAGCATAAGTCACGAGCAATTAAATAATACTGCAGTAACCAATACATACTGCATATAATACAGCCACACAGTATTTCACAGAATTTCTGTGCAGTAATTAAAGACACTTTGTCACATTGGTTTTGGAATAGGGAATTACTTTCAATATTTCCCTAAGTTAAAGAGATTTTTAAAAGCCACTCATGGCAAAGACAAAGATGATGGGAGTTGAGATCATTGAGTGTCTTGGGCTATCTCTTCTGATACTTTTAGTCTTTCTTATGGTATTATTAATTATGCTATTGTATAAACAAGGACACAAACCGAATGGAGCCATGTTAACTCTGTCTCTAGGAGAGCAAAACAAAACAAAACAAGGGATCTGGCAAGATAAAATGGACTAAAATTAGGAAATTAGTGGGGGGGGTTTAAGCATCTAAGAAGTTTCACACAGAAAATGGGACAAAACAACTGCACAGAATGTGTAACTGCTCACAGTATTAACGTAGCATTTCTATTTTTAAAGGAAATAAAAAGAGAATAATAGCAATGATTGTGGAAAATATACGAACAATGAAGAAAGTTGTAGGAGCAGAAGTGTTTTTTTCCTATTACAGATACCTCCAAAAATTCTCATGTGTGCAGACAAATGCTATGTTGCATCAACTTACAGTAAAATTTTATAATTACATTACTTTATAAAAAGGTGTGATAAAATATGTAATTGTTTATAACATTTATAACAAAATTATACCCTTTAGTTAGGCTGTGGTCCAAATTCATACATTTTTAATAGATAGCTATTTTGGCTGCTAGAAACAGGTATTAGTGCTTTTCATTATCCTCACACTAAAGATTAAACTAAGGATCTCAAAGAGATGATACATTGAAATATGAGGAAACTGCATGCAAGAAGTTTTAAATGAAGATGACACCTTTATAAACGATTTCACAGAAAATCTTAGTAATTTGGTCTTATATTAAAGTAATACAATCTCTTTATTGGAGTTTGCTCTTTGACCATCTACTGAATGGACTCTAATCCCAGGTAGTTTTCTGATTTCTAATTTGAACAGAAATTTTACTTCTGAAAGAAGGCAAAAGTAAACTGAGACTACCACTTGCTTTTCCACCCTAGTGTTCTGTGGCACAGCCCAGCATAGAGTTTGGATGTTTGCATTTGTTTGGCTAGTAAAGACCTGAACCAAAGCTCACCAACATGAACAGGAGATTCCCATGGACTTCACTAGAACTTGACCCTAAATGTGTCCATGGCACTTAAAAGCGACAAACTCAAAAGGATCAACATTTGAGGCAAACGCCATACCAAAAGCTTACCTACCTTTGATCATGTTTGCAATAGGAAACCATTTCTTTTTTAAAGGATCATAGAACTCAGCTTCTTGCACGGGAGCTCCCTTTCGGTAACCACCCAACGCGTAGATGCAGCCACTCAAGGAAACTGCGCAGTGATAATACCTTGCATCAAGCATGGGGCAGCCTTCTGTCCATTCATCTCTCTCACTGTTATATATCCACACGGTGTCAAGGGCTTCGATGCTCTCCGTTCTATAACCTCCTGTCACATATATGTCTGGTCCCAAGCTAGTGACCCCATAGCTCTCTCTGGTATGATCCGGCATCTCTCTTCCCTGGATCCATGCGTTGGTTAAAGGATCCCAAACATGCACTTCTGATAAGGGATGCCAATAATATCCCCCGATCACATACATCGCTACTGTGGGTCTTCTGGAAAGACCTTTGGGATTGGGGTTCAGGGCATTGTAAATGAGTGACCTTATCTTACTGTCATTAAGCTGGCATTTTTTTTGCAGGCTTAAAGCTGACCTCAAATACATGTTATCTAAGTCGACTTTGATGCAGCTTAGCAGTTCATAGATGTCTTCAATTCTTTCTTCCACGTTGTGTGCAACCCACTTAACGACAGCTTCGACAGCTGCCTCTTCTTTCCAAACATTGAGATTCTCTCTGGACAGAATAAAAGAGAGCTTCTCCTTGCCAATGTCCAGAAACTCTTCCTGCTTCCACACTTCTTCAAACTGCCATAACAATATCCTCCTGGATTCTTTTTCTAGCTCCGAGCAATCGTGGTATTCCGCAAAGGAGTGCATCCCTATGCAGTTGTCAGTATCTAAGTGCCTCACGAGAAACTGCTCACAGGCTTTCTTTACTGACACGAACTGGAGGAGGTCTGCAGCCTGAAGTAGGCTTTGGACATTTCTCTTTGTTATCTGGATCTGTGATGTGTATGCATAATTCACGAGGGCTTCCAGCACGGCATGGCTGAGCCCAGGAAGCCTGATCTGGTTTTTAGATTTCTCTTTCATATCGGCTGTGAACATGGCTTTAAAATAATTGCTGCAAGCCGCTAAGGCGGCTCTGTGGCAGTGGAAGATGACCCCCGAAGCGCACTGCAGGGTGATGTCGGTGAACAGCCCGTCCAGGTAGAACGCCCGGAACGCCTCCAGGAACTCGGCGGGGTGAGCGGAGTCCTTGTAGAGATACGCGTACTCCTCCTGCCCGGCCACTGCCATCGCCGCCCCCGCGCACACCGGCGGGCAGCCGGCACGGGCCGGGGGGGGCCGCCGGCCGGCNTGGTGCCCTGCCCTGGCCTCCCCCGCCGACTCCGGCGCCCAGCCCGGCCCCCGCCCGCCGGCTCGCCCCGGGGAACCTGCGGCCGAACCGCTGCTGCCACCCGGGGGCAGGGGGTTAAAAGGCTGGCCGCGATGGTGACATAAGGCCCGGCCGCATTAGGGACAGCAGCAGATGCCTGGGGAGCGTCACCGGCTTGGTGGCTCTCAGCCACACAACAAAGCAAGGGGGCCTGCGACTGCCACTAACGGCGACCTGCAGCCGCCTCCCGCAGGGGCACCCCGCTCTCCCAGGCGCTCGGAGGAGCGATGCTGGGAAGGGCAGCGAGCTCCAGGGGCTCCTCCATTGCAGAAAGACGGGATTCGAGAGGGGGCGGCCAGAGCCCTCCTCAGACACCTGAACCTGGCAGGGTGCGAGGGACAGTCATAAACTATGCTGACAAATAGACTCCAACTAAAAGCTAATTATTCAGGAAGAAGATTATACTGGCTTTTACCACTTCTGAAAATGGGGTTCACAACTTAACTAGTCTTTTTCTTCTCTGCTAACAAAACATTTTCTGCAATGGAGGCCTTTAAAAACATTTGAAGCACAGCATCCTCTGGGCATAAGCAGCTGCGCTCCCTCCTTCACCTGCAGCACAGTTTGGATCCTTTGGATCCAGCAGCCGGGCTCCCACAGCCCTGCCAGAGCTCTCCTGGATCAAAAGGACTGGCAGTGGATTCTCCTACCAAAAGGAGGCAGATACTTGTTACTATTAGTTAAGTGCCAGCAACACCCAACAGGAGAGCTCCTGTTCTGCACAGGTTCTTTAGCGTGAACTAAAGAAGGAATCTGAACTCCCCCACATGCTAACCGTGCAACAGGCCTCAAACTTGCCCTTGGCCTTCATGTAGCAACACGAGACATAAATAAGCTGATCCAAACAAAAAACCCAAACCCTTCACACATATTTGCCTTCAGGTTTTCAACCACTCAATGCATTGTTAGCCCAGGAAATCGGAGTTTTGTGGTGTAACCCACGAATTAGCAGCAGCCTGGCTGTCTCTGACCTGGGCCTGTCCCTTTCTCAGTCTATTTCTTTCTCTGGAGCATTCCCTTTTACAGCCCTGAGTCTATTTCTACATCCCCATGCCAACAGCTTTGTTTTGCTGTGGTTTTGCACTTTCCATTTCATCAGCTTCCTATGGACAAGCAGGAACTTCTCCTAGGTCTTAGCCATCCTACTAGCACATAATACTAAGGCTAAGTACTCTTCGTAGTAGCTGGTGTATGATAGAACACCTATTACCAAACAGAAAATTTCCCATGCACACATATGCCTTCCATTACGCATTTCTTTTCATAACAGCTTTACCTAGGTCACCTCCCTCCCAGAGATCCGGTGGATTTAAACCACCGGCAAGTCTGGAGATCAGCAATACTAAGTACTGAATATGCGTCCCTTCAAGGAGCTTCTCCTTTTCTCTTTTGGCTGGGTTACCAGCTTAAACCAGCTTTACCCTTGGGAGACACTCATCTCCCCTCCCTTAGAGCCAAATGTGGAAAAATTTGGTAATTGTGGTGTTTCAGAAAGGTTATCTCTTCTATTAAGAGGAGAAAAAAAAAAACAACAAACCCAAGTCCTCGTACTAATAGCTTAATGGCCTACCTACTGGAAATAAAAAATTTCTTCTGTCTCCAACATGCACTTGCCCAGCAAATAGCATCAGCTCTACCCTCTACTTGAAGTGATTAGATCATAATTGCTAATATTTCAAGTAATCTACTTTGCTTAATCTACTCTCAACTCCTACTTTGGTACTTTCATCAAAACCACAAAAAACACCCCTTTTTGAGCATGAAGATTAATTTCTCAGTCAATTTCTAATTCTCATAGCAAACTACAAGGTATGTTCCTTAAGGCTAAAAGAACAATAATTAATGTAAGTGGAAGAAAAAGCTGAATAATTATCCATATACTAGTTTGTTTGTTTTTAAGGAAGCAGTAACTGAGATCTGTGGACAAACTGAAAGCAAGCTGTCTCACAACTAAGTTCTGAAAAGCACAGAAGAGACCGGCACAGAATCTGGAACATTAAGCAGCACATCTAGAATGGAGGAGATGCACAACTTCTTTTTTTTAAAAAAATAACCATACAAAATTGTACTATGCAACAGCCACTACCATTCTTTTGTACAACCTGTAAATGAGACAACTTAAACCTGTCACAGCTTGAGCCCCGCCAGTTCTTCAGATGCTGTCTTTGTGTCTTTGCACAAGACAATAAAGATCCAATACAAACATCTCAGGCACCTTTCAAATAACCAGATTAAAGCAATGCTCCTGAGAATGCTCTCTTTTATTCTGGACGTCTTGGACAATAGACTGTTCAAAGCAACCTTCTACAATTCATTAAAATAGGTGAAGGGCTAAAAGCAGGACCATTTACAAGGAAGTAATCAAAGGAAATCTTAATTTATATACACTATCAGCCTGAAAAAAATGCAAGACTGCTCCTAAAAATCTTCAACTGAGAAAAAGAAGGTAGTGACAACATCAAACGTCAGTAAGAAAATGAGACTAATGCTGCACAGGAAACAGAGGAAGACAGCTACAGCAATCGCAGGCTGCTGAGCTACACCTCAGGCATCCACAACCCAAGTGCTACAAAAGCTGAACTAATTTCTCAGTTATTAAGGCACTTAAGCTAAAACAGACATCAGTTCAATAGCAGACTACATCACCGTTTTGGACCTTCTGCAGGACTATAAGAAGGAAAACATTTGGCATGAAAATACATTATTTAATTTTAATGAGACTTATTTTTACTATATCTGCGTAGCCCAACTCTTGGAGCTCATCTCACTGTGAGTGGTAAAGAGAAAGACTGCATGTTCAAAAATGATTCCTTCAACTACTTCAAGACAGAACAATTCTGTTGAAAAGTTAAAACGGGCACAGATGTTCCTTTCCAGCCTCTAAGAGAGGATTATACTACAGATATGGTCAAGAGTGAATAGGTAAAAGCAGCGCAAACATGTATACCTATGCATGATTCTGTGGGCTGTGCATTTCAGCAGAAACCCAGCACGAAAAAAGTACCTGGCTGACTCAGAGCTGTCAGCATGGAAGATCAAACCAGCGCTAGCTCTATATGGAGTTGCAGCAGCACGCTATCAGGGCGGTAGTCAGGAGAATGGGAGAGTGACTTTTCTTTAAGCAGAACACAAACATCCTTACTGCTCTCCAGAAGAGAAGAGGTCTGACTAAATGAAGGTGTTAGCTGAAGGCCCACACCTACACTTGTGTTCACTCTCTCCAGGCCCTTACAGGAACAGGTGACACAGGCCAGCAGAATACATTACACAAATCAGGTGTGTTGCTTTTGTCAGTGACAGTAAATTTTATTGTCTTTACAATACAAGATAATACAAACTATTAAAAAGTTATTTTGTTTGGTAAAATATTTAGTATATTGAAAATATAAATGCATCTTCAGATCACAAAAGATGATAAGCATACCTAATAATTTACAAAATTAAACATTTATCCTGATCAAAGAAGTATAAAAGCCAACAGTTCCAGAATGAAGCTCCTGGCACCTAATGCTTTGTAAGTAAAGAATTTCAATTCTACTCCTTCCCCTAAGCGCATGGAACAGAAAAGGTCAGTTATGTAGTCAGTAAAGGCTTGGGGGAGGGGAGGGGGAAGACTAAGAAAAATGGCAATTCCTCTTGCAACCCCCCTTCTCCACTTATGTTGGAATGTGTACTATGTTAGAAAGCCATTTTAACTTCACTTTCCCACTATTGCCAAGATTGAACATAAACAGTTTTATACTGTGTTTAAAAAAACATGAGTTCAGCTAACAGCCCAATTTCACAATTTTGTGCTTTTATACACATGCAGTTTTTCTCTCGCAGGAAGATAAAATATATTAGTTTCCTCTTATAATTTGAACTATTCCTTTATAAGCAGCTTCAGATAAGACATGATGTCAATAGCAGATGACCAAACCAGAACAGAACACTCTACAGGACTGAGATCTTGGGCCAGCTGAGAAACCTTTTTCTCCAAGGTATACCCCTGTCTGGGCATAGCAATATCATCCTTCTTCAAAAACATTACTGGACATAAGTCATTCCCACCATCACCTATATATACAATTTGTGTATAACTTACTCCTCGCTCCAACTGCTTATCTAGAAATTCTTTTAAAACTTTCCTTTTGCAAAGGTTTTTAGGGCACCTCGCACAATGGTGAGCATGGAAGTTCTGTACGGTAAGATAGCCAGTACTGCTGAACACTGCAGGGTTTGTAAACACTTCATCAAACACTTTATGGAAGTCAGCAGCTTTCAAAATCCAGTCAATAAATACTGTATTAGAATCTGAAACAATTATGCAGTCAAACAACTCTTTGTTCTCGCCAATAAAACCCAGAAGATCTACCATTCCTGCAGTGAAAGGAATAGTTGTCATAGTCCTTTTCATCTCATCTTCTTTGACGCCATTGTCTCCCAAGTAGACAAAGACTCTGCCCATATATTCTGTCCAATGTCCTGGTTGGTAGGAGTTTCTTAATCCATTAGGAAGTTTTTTCTCAGGAGCACATTTCACAATCCAGGTATCGCTATTTTCATCTACGATTGTATGGTCAAAATCAAAAACCAACAGAAATTTCATAGCTGTCAGAAAATAGTTTCCAAAACAAACAAAGAAAGAGAATTATTTATATAAACCAAAGTACTGAATTCCTACCCTGATCCTGTGCTCAGAAGAAAGTTCTGCAAGAAAATGAAGTATTAGGACAAATATCTAAACAAAGCAAACTATTTATGGCCACTACAGCTATGGGAAGTTGTCCTGAAGCTAAAAAAGCAGTCTGTAAAGGTCAAAGTTCTAGTTCAGTACCAAACTTCTGTTTAAAATAGACAATGTGAAAGTATCTAAACCCATGCTGCCTAGTTACTAATACTTGCTAACACAGAGTCAATCTTCCAGTAGTCATGCACCATCAGGTTGATCAACCGTTCTAAATCTCTCCATCATCACTTGCCAACGCAACCAAACTGGGATACTCCTGGCAAAACACCTTAAGAGATATTTCAGAAGGAAACTACTACTGAGCAGATGGAGCCAGTCTTTTTAACAAGGACACACCAAATCAAAGCAGCCAATGAAAAGAAATACTGCCATTTGTGGATCTGCTTGCTGTAGTCCTGCAAATTCTGTACCTACAGCCCACCTCTGGGCTACGGAAATCCCTGGGAGCAGGAGACGCCTCATCTGGTACTCAGAGCCATTCCCTCACCGGCACGTCCTCTCACGCCACTTCCTCAGCCCCAGGCGTCCCTCAGGCCAGCGCCCCGGCCAGCAGGCCGCGCAAGCCGCATAAACGGCCCCCTCCCAGCCGCAGCATAGCGCCTGCCCGCGGCGCAACGACCGGGCCGAGGGGTAAAGCAGAGCAGCCACCCGGCCGGGGGCGCAGGGGACGCCCGAGGGGCTGGGCTGGGCAAGGTGCGAGCCGGGTGGTGGGGGTGTGGGCAGCGGACCGAAAGCCCGTGAGGGAAAGGGGCACAACCATTAACAGCCCGCGGGGCGCGCGCCCTCCCCACCAACGGCCGCGCTACCCCCGACCCACCTCCGCACGCGCCGCTTCCGGCTTCCTCCGCCTGAGTCCCACCCGCCACGTGCCTCAAGCCCGCGCCCATCACGTGACTCCCCGCCGCCGGGTTGCCCGGCAACGGCGCGCGTCCCCGGGCGGCGCGACTCCGGGCCATGGCGGCGGCGGGGCCCGGGTGGCGGCGGCGGCGGCAGCAGCAGCAGCAGCAGCAGCAGGAGGAGGCGGCGGCCCGTGAGTGGGGCTTCCCCCGGGGGCACTGGGACGCGGCGGAGAGGGCAGTACCGAGCCGCTGCACCGGCTGCACAGGACTCCGGGAGGCTGCAGGGGCTCTCCCTGCCCCGTGTCCAGGGTGACTCCCCCCTGCTCTCCCTGCTGCAGGCAGCCAGACAGGCTGCTCCTCCCTAAGAATCATCTAGAAAGAACTAACCCGAAACCAGTGGGGGTACGGTCTCATCAACGGCTGAAGTTAAGAGAAGAACTGGGTGCCTGGCAGTTGTCTGTCCGTAGGGAGCAGCACGTCAGTGTACCTCTACTTTTGGCAAGGCCACCCTCAGCTCAGACAGAGTGAGATCGTCAGGGCTGGTCCCCACCATAAGTCACAAAAGAGAAAGCTTCCTTATATTTTAGGCATGGCATGTCAGTCTGCTGCAAATCAGAAGGAGAATGTCTAACGGGACCCCCCTCCGTACAGAGTGCCATTTCCTTTGAAAATACTGGTGACAGTTTGAAGGGCATTTCACAAAACCTAGTCATCACCTAGAAAAGCTGTATTTATGCATGCACATGTGCATGTAAGCCTAACACAACAAAGAAATGCTAATCTTTCAAAAAAAATCAAGAAACTGTTCTACCAGCCAGATCTATTTTAGTAAATACAATGAGCGCGCAGGACAAGGGTGGTAAGGCACAGCCTGTGCCCAAACTGCTGCCTCATCCAGCCAGAAAAATGGCTTCACCAGTATTCCCCCTTTCCTTTTGGGAATGCTCCCTGGTCCCTGCTGCTCTCAGAATCATGCCCAAGTACTGCCCGGAAAGTGTTATTTACCACCAGCCAAACCTGTACGCACACACAAACAGGGACAGGGACATACACACAGTTAAGTTAGTCAGTGCCACAGCTCGAGCACGTACAGTGGCCATAGTTAGATGGCAGATACCGATACCCCGTCTTAGCTCTGGGGTACTGGGATGGTGAGACACCTGTTAGGATAACTTAGTGTTGTTACTGTGCAGGAACTCAAACCCCGATACAGGTCTGAATATAGGATTTTTTGATATCAAGTAACCTCAGTATCTTTTCTTTCCTCTGCACAGCATCACATCATTTGGAAGAAAATAACAGTCTAGATGGATATTTTCTTCCAAATGAAGTAGATCTTCGTCAGGTAATTGTATTATCAAAAGCAGAATGGGAAAGGATCCAGGACAATCTTGGCAGCACAACTAGAGAAGCAGCACGCATCCTCGCTGAGAAGAAAGAACGAGAAGAAATGCACTTACGCTCCAAAGCAGCTGTAAAAAACTGGCCCAATACCATTATGGTCAGTACAAGATACATTTGAAAGCAAGGGGATTCATTTTCCTATACGCAAAACCCCTCATAGTAACATTTCTAGCTGTACTCCCTTTAACATTTGGTTTTAAAGATGTATTTTATCTAAACTCCATTTAAATACATCAACATTTAAATTTTTTTAATTAATGCTAAAATGCAAAATTTTAAAAAAACAAGCATCGAATACATTACCTTCAGAATGATTTATACATTTTTAATCCATGGGCTCATTTTATCTGCACTGTAGGGCCTGGCACAACAGAAACTTAAAGCCAAAAAATTACGTGAAGAAAGGGAAGAGGAAGAAAGAAAGCTACTTGATTTGGAAGAAGAACAGTTCCAAGCAGCAAAACGGAAGGAGGCTATTGATCGTGCAAAAACCTACCTATACTATCAGAACGAAAGAGTGAAAGGGTTGCATGTTTGTTGACAACTTATAATTTTTAAAGTCAAATTGTACTGAATTTCTTTAAACACTTCTGAACATGCAAATTACTTTAAATGTTCTCTTGCAGAGTGCACTTCTACTTACTGAGGTCCTAAAAGAAAGAGATGCTCAAATTGAATTTAAAAAGTTAAAGTCAGATGTTAACAAAAAGAAGGATGAAGAAAATGAACATGAACATAAAGAAGCTATTCTCAGAGAGCAAGAAAAGGCACATCAGCATTATATGAATGAACAGGCACTACGCAGAGATCAGCTGGAACAGTAAGTGATAATTAATCAAAAGTAACCCTACTTTATTATTTACTTAAATTCTTTTCTCATAAATACATTCTATAAGGTTTTTACAGAAACTTACTAATATTTTGATTCACAAATGCAACACTTTAAAAGAAAAATCCAGCGTGCCACAAAAGACCTTGCACAAAAGGGAAAAGATATTTTTATTTGCCAACAGTCTGCATGTAAAATCGCCTCTGGTAGGCATCAATAGGTTTCAGTCAAATTATTATTCAAAAGTTATTACTGAAAGTGTATTTTAACTCAGTTTTGGTCCTAGAAAAGGAAAAGGTTAAAACAGATTTTTGATTTGCCCATAACTAGATTCCAGAGAACGTGTCAAGAGAACGCATCACTGCTACCTCCATTCTTTCTCTCAGCTCTTACAGAAACCCTACGGAGGGGTCCCCAGCGGTATTTATAGGATTGGCCCTGGTGATCTGATAGAAGGAATCAAATTTCCTGAGGCAGAGGAAAGGTTCAAAGTCTGGTCTCACATATTTCAGGTCCAACGCCTAAATCCTTGCAGAACTTAGTATGGAACACTACCAGTATACGCTGTTGCCTGCATGCCCAGAAGGAGAAGCATAGATACGGTGGGATTTACTGGGGAAATCTTGTTCACTGAGGATGCTGCAGAGACAGACCAGAATATTATGAATGCAGTGGTGCTAACAGGTCACCCGGATAAAAATTGTTACCACTGCAAGCTGTGAGCGTACTACAGCTGATTTCTAGTCAGAGGACTGAGGGCTACCATTACAAACAATGATGCTATTTTTCACCTCTGATATTCTACCCACCTTCAATTCAAAGTACCACATCCTTCAGTGCAAGGTACCTATGGTTACGCAGAATCTGATCATTACTTCATGTGTTCCCTGGCCCATTTATTCAACTGCTTTTCCTGATTCAGAATAAAGGAGCGCAAGCATCAGGCAGATCTGGCCAAGCTGGAAGATAAAAGAGAAGGAGAACAAATACAGAGATTGAACCAATTGTACCAATTGGAAATTCAGAGAAGAATGGAAAAGGAACAGGAGGAAAAAGCTGAACGCCAGAGGCTCTATCACGTAAGTAACAGGAAAGCAGACAGTTCAAAATGCTTCAGCTTGGCTGCCTGCAGTGAAACAATAGCATTCATACATCTAAATGGGCCTACTGGCAACAGGAGGCTTGTTGATGGCTTCATTAGCACTGGATCACATGCCTATGCTGCCAGTTGCAGGCCATGTCTTTCCTCTGTGCTTTAGACAAAGGCCTCTTGGAGGCAGGTCCCTTCTCTTGTCTGAAGGGACATTGGCACTTGATGCTTTGACTGGTCTATGGTTAAAAAGTCTGCTGTTGACATCAAGGAATATGCTCCTTGACTTGAGAACTGGATTTAAGTTCCACATACCTTCTGGTTTAAGCCCATTTTTCTTTGTTAGGAAGAGGGAACAACCCAAGTCTGAACATAACAGTATCTTTTTAACTTGTCTTTCCCTTTGTGATTGTAGAGGTTTAGAAATTTAGTCAAGATGTGCTGCCTTCTCTCTTCACCTTTAAAGGCATCTTGCTAAATGCAAACTAGAAACGCCTCAGAACAGTTCTGCCAGCACACGAAAGAATTTGGTTTTTTACAAAAATTACAGAAAACTCTTCTTCAGCTATGATTTGGATGAAGCTCTCTGATGAGGATAGTTTTGGATGAGGTGGGCCAGGAATGGCAATGTGTTGTGGTATGTGTTGCTAGTGGCTGCAGAGTCTCATTCCTCTCAATGTCCCCCTCTCTCACCTGTGTGAATGGGAGCAAGGGATAATCTCACTGCATTGCATAGCAATTCGTTTGTGTAATGGGCTGGAGAAGCAGCTGTTTGATGCTCAGTTCCCCTTCTTCCTCATATCTACTATCTCCTCTTCATACATGTTTGAACCGGGAGGCAGAAGTCAGTGGAAATACTGAGAACCCCTTTCCTCTCTTCTCTCTTTGAAAGAAACACAAAGAGAGAGAATAGGGAGTGATTCTTTTAAGTTGCTACCCCAGGCCAAGATTTTCTAGACTTCTTCTGTTATATCAGGACCATTTTGCCCATGCAGGAGCATGTAACTGACCAGAAAATGATCAAAGCAGTAGAGGAACAAAAACAAATGGAAGAAGATGATCAGATTAAAGCTCATTTTAAAGCAAAGGAAACTATTGCCAAGCTGATAAAAGAGAAAGAAGCTGAAATGCGTAGGTAGGTACAACACTAGAGTATAAACTGTAAATAAACTAAAAATGATACTGTAGTCATATTCAAATCTTTCAGACTGATGATGTAACACAAACCACAGTTACTCTAAAAATAAAATTCTACTGATAGGGAGACTAGGGAATTCACGAGAAAAAGGAAATTCTTTCACAGGTTCCTCAGTAATAGGTGCGAGTGGGAGCAATCTCTCCACCCTTGAAAGTACAAAGACTTAATGGAAGTGCAAAGCTCTACACCAGTGTGTTGGGAACAGCTATTTTCCATATGGCCTGCCAAGCCTCCACCTCCTCAAGAACTGAAAACAATCAAAATCCTTGACAAGAGTATTTTTGGGCATAAGCTACATTTGCCTGAGTAAGATAAAAAAAATAATTTGACTACATTGGGTAATTATTAAGGGAAGATGGCTTACCAATTTAACAGTGAGGGTATAGCATGAAGATACCATTGAGCCAATCTAAAAGCTCCCTTCTCTTCCTACTTCTGGCCAATACTCTCAATATTTCTCTCCTGATGGCACGATGCTTGGCAGGCTCCTCCCTGAGTGATCCAGCTCATTATTGCAACAGAAAGCTAGTGTTACAAGAATACAGGGAACATTTCTTTGCTAAATCAGATAATTAAAAAAACATAAAACCAGACAGAAGGAAAACAAGGAGATCAAGGCGTTGGGTGGCAAGGGGAGAGAAGACTAGAAGCAGGATTGCCGAGTTTGGTAGAAGTAATGCTTCAGATAGACCTAGGTGTGTACTCTGGTATGTTATGGTAGCCCATGTTCTTCTGCAGACTAACACAGGAACGCCAGGATAAAATCATTAGCCAATTAGCTGCACAAATGAATGAGGCATTAAAGAAGGAAGATGATCGTCTTGCTAGAGACATTGAAAAAAAAGAAGCTGAACAAGAAAAAAAACGCAAAGAGAAAGAAGCAAAAGAAAAGGCAGCCATTGAATCGATTGCTGAACACAGAGCCACTGTGGTAAGAAACCTATCCTGTTCTTAGTCCTGCTCACTTCAGTTCAGGAGCCTGGCCCAGATCACAGCTGGTGGCTCTGGTGCCATGCATCAGCATGGTTCATCACATCCACTGCCATCTTTCCTGGGGTCCTCTCTCCTCCTCCCACTTCTGTGTTGGGCGCACATCTGCCAGGGCTGCTGAAAACCCTGGGCTTGGACACTGGCCAGCCACAATGACCATGCTTATCAGAACACTGATACAGGGCTGCTTCTGCTGAAAGATATGACTTCCAGCTTAGTAGGCTAGCTCCTTGGTAAACCTTTTTTTTGTGTTTTTTGTAAAATACAGATGAAGATGAAGGTGGAAAAGGAGAGAGAGGAAAAAGCAGAGGGTAAAAAAGAACTTCATGCGCTAATGGAAGAGAACCGCACCTACCTGGAAATGGAAAAAGCCAAGAAACAAAGACAACATGATGCAAACATGGAAGTACAGAAAATTCAGATCCAGCAAATGGTAAATAGAAGATCTGTACCCTGTCAGCCCCTTCAGAAAGAAGCACGCATCTAAACCAACAGCACTAGCTCCTGCCCAAGAGGGAGAAAGGAAGCTTGCTGTGTTTTGTTTGGGGCTTTTTTTTAAATCATGTATGCTCCAGATATGCTGGTGTTTGGGGCCAGCCTCCTCTCAGAGCAGTGATGCAAGTCAAGGCTGGTCGGCAATGAGAGATCACATCCTGCCCTGTGCCATTATGTACTACTGCTGCCCTCTTGTATCTTCTGGGCAGGGCACCAAAGAGCAGCAGTGGATGCTGATGTTCACACTCAGCTATTTAATGTACCCTTTTTGTGGGGGGTACGGCAGATGAGAGAAGTGGGGAGGGATGATATTTGCCAAGTAGCAAGTAACATCACCGTAGATCTCATTTAAGCTTTTACCCTCCCTGGGTTTTAAGGGATAGTTATGTTATAAAAGAAATACTGAGCTTTGTTATTCTCTTTTCTTCATCAGGCTGAAAAACAGGCAAAAAAACAGCAGGAAAAGCAAGCAGACTTAGACTATGATGCTCAGAGAGACGTCATTGCACTTTGCAAGGAGCGTGAATTTCAGAGCTATGCAAAGCAAGTAATTGAATCAGAGTCCAAGACTACACATCATCTTTATCCTCTTCTCAAAGCATCCAAAGATGGAAGAGGACTTGGACATGGGCCATTTCCCAGAGGAAGAGAAGGAATAAATGCTAGTTCTCAAGCACAGGATGATGCTAGGACCTGTACTACTGCTCAAGAAGTTAAAACCATGAAATAATATTGAGACTATACAGCAATGAAAGGCAGAAGCAGTTTTCATGTGGTCAAAAAAAATATCTTTTTGAACCTTATGGGCAGAGTTAAACTGTAAATGATCTACACTGAATATAAGCTATGAATCTGGAAGTCCAGTCAAAAAAAAAAAATTCCAGAAAACTGGTTATATTCTCAAAAATTCCCAGCTTGTATTTCATGAAAGTTAGTTCATTAAACTTGAGACAAAAATGCATGATATATAATTGACCATCAGCGTAACCCATTCCATCCAAAAGCTCACTATTACTGTTATATTTTTATTATTCATTATTCTAAAAATTCACTGTCCCAGATTTTTCAGGCCAAGGATATGAATTCCCAGTGCAAAAGGTCACATTTTTCACTACCCCACTTCCAGTTAAGTATTCCACATAACAGGAAAAAAACTAAACTACTTTACAGAATCTACAGGGGAAGAAAAAACAACCTAATACACGTGAAAGAATAGTTATGGTGCTGCAGTTTTTATAGCATTTTGCAACTACCTCTGTAAAACAAATGTCATGCTATAAATTAGTTATAATAAATGAAAATAGGAATGTGATTTCAGCACAGCCCTCATAAGGTCATGTAGAAGGCAAATAGGTCCCAATATAGCTGTAAATAGCTACTACAAAAAGAGCCCGGCAACAAGAACAACATAGTTGGACTGTTCTTTCAAAAAGACTAGCAATGATTCAATCTGTGGTAAATAATCTGTATCTAAAATTCTTTCTCAGATTCCTCAGCTGACTTACTCTCCAACACCAAAGTCACACACACATCTCACTCCTTAAGCTTAGTTTCTGTGCTGAAATTTTACCATCATGTTTCTGCCTTGGATAGCGTTAGGGTTTCCTATAATGACTTCCTCCACGAGTATCCTGGCGTCTAAACAGGGCATCCCCCGATTCTGGCATCTGCTGAAAACAAAGTCCAAGAAACTCGAAGCTTTGCTTTGTTGCATACAACCTTCTCTTCCAGCTGCCCGTTTCTGTTGGCCAAACTAGAAAATGATGCAAGTTCTAAAAAAAAAAAAAAAAAAAAAA
>VUYV01000026.1:5237029-5269722 GCA_008711295.1 Anarhynchus alexandrinus
ACAGAGGATGCTTGACAATATTCTACTTTGGAAAATGGGTCTTTTGTGTGCCTTCAAGTTTCTAAGCCGGGCTTCTGATAGCAACAGGCTTTCAAGAAAGCACAGGACTTGAAGCAAGATGGGAGGCTACCCTGGAGGCGAGGTCCCTCCTGCAAGCTGAGGGCCAAGCAGAGCTGGTTTTACCCCCCCTGCAGCGTGAAGCAGCGGAATTTAAGATCATAGACTCATAGAATTGTTGAGGTTGGAAGGGACCTTTAAGATCATCAAGTCCAACCACTAACCTAACCTGACAAAACCACTTGTAAACCATGTCCCTAAGTAGCACGTCTGCTCTTTTTTTAAACACCTCCAGGGATGGCAAATCCACCACCTCCCTGGGCAGCCTATTCCAATGTTTAATAATCCTTTCAGTGAAAATTTTTTTTCTAATATCCAATCTAAACCTCGCCTGACATAACTTGAACCCATGTTCAAGATGGATGTAGTCCCTCCTGACCGCAGCAGCCACCACCTCAAGGAGTCTCTTCCCAGCAGGGCAAGGGAGGAACTTTGGGGAAGGAGGGAGAGGACCGACCCAGGAGATCCTAAGGCGGCCAGGGGCCTTCCCCTGGGAAAACTGCGCCCAGGGGCCACCCTTTAGGGTCAGGTAAAGGAACAGGCGGGTTTCCCACGTCCCCAGCCGCCGGCAGGCCTACCAGCACCAAGGTTACGCCTGAGGGGCGCAGCCTAAACTCCACATCACCGCCCGCGCGGAACGGAGGCGAACCGGCGGGAAGAAGAGCCACCGAGGTGGGAGCAGGAGGACCGAGGCAGAGGGGGGACGTTACAGCCTCTTACCGGGAACGGGCTCGCTAGAGGGAAACGGGCATTTCCCGAACCGGCTGCGGAGGAGGGCGGCTCCCGCACGCCTGCGGCCGGGCCGGGCTTGGCCGGGCCGAGGCCTCCGCGGTGACCGCGGCCGCCGCCCAACTCGGGCCGGACCGGCGAAGGTGGGAGGGAGGCGCCTCAGCCTCCGGGCGGGGCCGGGCCTCCCTGCCTGAAAGAGCGGGCGGCGCCCGGCGGGAGCTCGCCGGGGCGGGGCGCAGTGCCGCGCCGCTATAAGAGCCGCCGCACAGCACCCACCGCCTCTCCTTTGTCTTTTGCTGTTGTTGGAGCCTAAGGTAACGCCATTCTCGCCGCGGTCGTTCTTCCTTCTCCGGTGGCGGAAGAAAGATCTCCGACGTCCCGGGACAGCCGGGCCCGCACCGTGGGTGAGGAGTCGTCTCTGTCCCTCGGCAGACGTTGCCGCCGCCCGGGCGCAGTGCCGGGCCGCGGCGGAGAAGGGCCGACGATGGACCGCGACGGGCCGGACGCCGCCCGGCGGGAGGCAGAGCTGGAGCGCGGCCGTTACTTGGAGCGCCGGGCCGTGGCCCAGGAGCAGCTGGCGCAGTGAGTCCGGCGGCGCCGTCGGGAGTGGGGTTTGGGTTAAAAAAATAAAAGTTAAAAAAATGTTCCCGTGGCCGGGTCCGGGCTGCCGGGGCCCGTCCGCACCGCCGGGGGGGATGGCAGGGCAGGAGCGGGGTTTATTTGGGGCGGGCAGGCTCCGCGGCGGGATGCCGCGCCCGGCGCTGTGTGACCGACATCTTGTAGCGCCTCGTCTCTGCCATCCCCCCGCTCCGTGGTCGGGCTGGAAGCCTGTCCCCTCTCCTCACCCCCCCGTTTCCTCCGTGACCGTTCTCCCGCTTCAGAAACGTCTCTTGTTGCCAGTGGCTGTGTCTGTCCTAATAAATTGAACAAGAGGGTCTGTGTTCTGATACTGAGAGCGAGCGGCTTCTCCCCCTAAGGCAAAACTCTATTATTGCCGCTTCTCCCAGCCCGGAGCCATTCACGCATCCAGCTAGCACAGGCTGGCGACCATGGCTTGCACAGCGCTGTGCCACTGCTTGGAAGACAGCTGGCAAAGGCCCAGCTTGTATAGGGAGTGGGCTGACAATTAAACAGGCTAATCAAATTCTAATGTTGGAGTCCATGTGCTGGTCATGTTTGCTTTTAGTAGTATAGGCTTAACCAGCACTAGGACTGAGCTTTGGACAAAAGATTTGCAGCTACCTTTTAAAAAACGTGATTCTACTTTTGGTCTCTGACATACTACGTTCACTTCAAAGTGTCATTTTATTTTTACTGTTAAAGTACCTGTAGATGTGCAGAATCCATATATGTTCATTATTTCATGCACTCCCTAGCTCGTTTATTCAACTCCTTTTCCTGATTCAGAATAAAGGAGCACAAGCATCAGGCAGATCTGGCCAAGCTGGAAGATAAAAGAGAAGGGGAACAAATACAGAGATTGCACCAATTGTACCAACTGGAAATTCAGAGAGGAAGAGAAAAGGAACAGGAGGAAAAAGTTGAACGCCAGAGGCTGCATCACGTAAGTAACAGGAAAGCAGACAGTTCAAAATGCTTGTTTCACCTTGGCTGCCTGCAGTGAAACAATAGCATTCATATATCTAAATGGGCCTACTGGCAATAGGAGGTTTGACGGCTTCATTAGCACTGGATCACATGCCTATGCTGCCAGTTGCAGGCCATGTCTTTCCTCTGTGCTTTCAAGAAAGGCCTCTTGGAAGCTGTAATGTGGCACCTGAGTTTTGACTAGTCTATGATGGAAAAAGCCTGCTATAGACAGCAAAGATATTGTCGTTGACTTGAGAATTGGATTTAGGTTCCATGTACCTGCTCTGTTTTAAGCCCATTTTCCTTTGTTAGGAAGAGGGAATAGCCTGAGTCTGAACATGACAATATCTTTTTAATGTGACTTTCCCTTTATGATTGGAGATGTTTAGAAAATTAGTCAAGACCTACTTACCACACCTACTGTTCCTCTCCCCATACCTGCTTGAGCAGGGAGATTGAAGTGGAGGTACTGGGATGATTCATTGGCATGTGAGACCGTAAAAGGAGAGAATTTCCACTGAAACCCTACTTGCTTTTTTTCCCCTATACTCCTCACCTCAGTTACACAAATTTTACCGCATTTGCCCCCAACCTTGTATATGCAATGAAAGCTATATATACTTATAACTACCATTTCTGCGTGATTACAAAATGCTTTATGCCTTACATTTTTATGGTTCTACAGACTCTTACTGTTTGAGCCCTTCAGAGCCTGTGCCGTGTGAATGATACATGGGATGGGAGCAGTACAGTTGGAGAAGTGGGGAAGTAGAGGAAAGAATATAACTTAAAGATACTGTGCTTGGGTTGGGCCTGCAACCACATACTGATTTTACGTTTGTGGTAAGTAGGTCCTGAGAATTCTCTTCCATCTCTGGGTTTCTGTCTTCTATTGCTTCTCTGCTGATGCAACCAAGAACTTACTACAAGCTAGGCCTGAAGTCTTTGCTAGATTTTTTTTTTCCAGTTCACTTTTCCAAAATCTCATTCTACATAAAAATTACTTTTCCATTTAAACAGGAGTATGTAGCTGAACAGAAAATAATTAAAGCTGAAGAGAAACAAAAAGATGATGATGATGATGATCGGATTAAGGCTTATATTAAAGGAAAAGAAATGATGGCTGATCTGACAAGAGAAAAAGATGCAGAGACTAATAGGTGGGTCTAGGGCTACAGTTTTCAGTGTTAAGATTCACACTTGCAATTTAATTTTGTGACAAATGTTACTCTGAATTTTTATATCAGCAAAATCAGAACTTTGTGATGCAAACATTTTTTTCTGTAATTAGAACTTGAAAAAGAAGTAGAAAGTCCAGAAGAAATACCAACCAGTTCCAGTAGTAATTGGTGCTGTTGGGGGTGGAAGTGGGATTGCTGGCTTTGTTAGGAGCAATGCCACAGGTAATCTCAGCAGATATCCTGGTATGTTATGGTATCTCATGTTCTTCTGCAGGCTAGTGCAGGAGCATAAGGACAAAGCTTTTGAAAAACTAACTGCACAGATGAATGACGCATGTAAGATTGAAGATGATCGTCTTGCTAGAGGAGCTGCAGAGGTAGAAGTTGAATACCAAATGAAAAACAAAGAGACAGAAGCGAAGAAAAAGGCTGCCATTGAATCGATTGCTGAACACAGAGCCACTGTGGTAAGAAACCTAGCCTGTTCTTACTCCCCTTTCTGTCATATACTTGTACTTCTGAATACCTTTTAGAAACATCATAGATTCTACAGCTGTCTTGAATGAGGTGTACATGCAAGTTCTGACTTAGCAGCTGCCTCTCATGTTAACCATCCATAGTTTCAGAACTAACTTCTTAAGAAAGGTGCAAGTGGTACCTGTGATGATCCTCTTCCAAAAACTTAAAAGTTGGAAAGCTCTATAATTGTTGCTAATTTGTGCAAGCATTTTCCATACTCTGCACAGTTTACTCCAGCTGAGGAGCCTGGCCCAGATCACAGCTGGTGGCTCTGGTGCCATGCATCAGCATGGTTCATCACATCCACTGCCATCTTTCCTGGGGTCCTCTCTCCTCCTCCCACTTCTGTGTTGGGCGCACATCTGCCAGGGCTGCTGAAAACCCTGGGCTTGGACACTGGCCAGCCACAATGACCATGCTTATCAGAACACTGATACAGGGCTGCTTCTGCTGAAAGATATGACTTCCAGCTTAGTAGGCTAGCTCCTTGGTAAACCTTTTTTTTGTGTTTTTTGTAAAATACAGATGAAGATGAAGGTGGAAAAGGAGAGAGAGGAAAAAGCAGAGGAAGAGAAGGATCGTAATGAGTGGATGACAGCAGATCGTGTCTACTTGGAAATGGAAAAAGCCAAGAAACAAAGACAACATGATGCAAACATGGAAGTACAGAAAATTCAGATCCAGCAAATGGTAAATAGAAGATCTGTACCCTGTCAGCCCCTTCAGAAAGAAGCACGCATCTAAACCCATAGTACTAGATCTCCTGGGTGGGGGAGAAAGAGGAAGCTTGCTGTGGGTGTGATGTGTGCATTTTGTGTGTTTTTTTTACCTGTGTACGCTGCAGTTGCTGATGTTGGGGACCAGCCTCCTCTCACAGCAGTGGAACAGATGCCTCTTCCAGGCCGGCTTGGTTCATGCTAGTTGGGGAGGATCACCTGGGAGGGCTGGTAATAAGAAAAAGATCAACAATGGCAAATCACATCCTGGCCTGTGTCATGCCATTTTTTCAGCCATGCCACTTACTGCTCTCTCGTTTCTTCTGGGCAGGTCACCGAAGAGCAGCAGCTAATGCTGATTCAATGTGCCTTTTTTGTGGGGGATATGGCAGGGAAGAGAAGTTGGAAGGGATGATGTTTGACAAATATCAACTGACATCCCTTTTCTTCATCAGGCTGAAAAGCAGGCAAAAAAACAGCAGGAAAAGCAAGCAGATTTGGACTACGATGCTCAGAGAGAAGCTGCTTTTCGTAAGGATCGAGCATTTCGGCGATAAAGACAGTGAGTAACTGAATCAGTGCCATTACTGGATATAATTCTAATTCTTCTTTCCAAGCAGGAAACAAGATGTAGGCTTCTTAACCAGGACAACTGCAAGAGTGGCAGATTGTATACGTGTGCAGTACTTAAAAAAAATAAAAAAAAATTGGAGGGATGGCTGATGTAACAACATCCATGTTCTTCCTGCCAAATGTACAGGAGCCCCCAGCTTGCTCAGGGACTGAGCAAACACTTGGCATTGTGTAGGAGTGTTATAGCTTGCACACCCCTCAAAGCCCTGCCTGAGGATAGGGCCAAAAACTCCTCAGAGCCAGCACGGACCCAGATATTGTCTTGGTTGGTCAGTCCTGCTGTGGTCTGGGGTGCTGTGCTGTTTTTGGACAGCAGGACATGGCTGGGTGGAGCTGATGGACTCTCTGTATCCATATCAGTGTGGCCCATAAGGGGCTCAGTTGTGGGGTGAGGAAGCTGCTGCTGAGAACTTGATGATACCCATGATGCATGTGTTCCAGAGGTTTTGCCCAGAACAGCTCTAGCCCGGTGTCAGGGCTGAATGCCCATCACTGGTTGGAGCACAACTTCCTCCTTAAGTTTCATCCAAAGGGATCCAGTTTGTGATTGCTTTGTAATGTGAACCAAAGCACAGTAAGTAGGAACAATCAAGAGACTTGTTTCAAAAACTCACTTCTGACCTAAACTAGAATGCTAATGATGTTGCACTATCAACTAAAAGTCACACAGTTCTCCAATTATCTTGGAGTAATTGATTTTAGAAATTATATATTTAAACAAAATAGAGACATGGCAATTAACTTGTGAAATAGTCTCTAAATGTGTTTTTTCTTAGTTCACTAATGAAAAATTTATTTCCCTTCTCTCTGAGCTAGTGCTCCTTTTACTACTTGAAGCTTTTTTCAGCAAGCAGAAAGAATGGAAACTTTTAATAAAGCCTTTTGATCGCAAAAGCTGGAGCCCTGAGAAGAAGCATTGACTACAGCAGAAGAGGTGCTGAAATCTGCAGAGCTTGATAATGCTTCACATGAGTCCCTAGGTGCATATTTGCACATGCTCACTACTGTGCAATTGGTGAGTTAAATGGGGTTTAGTCTACCTCCACAGCAGCAAGAAGCAAGGTGGATTGCAGCCTCATTTCCTACTCAACTTCAAGAAACAGTTCTGCAGATTATGTATATCTGCGTTTGAAGTCTACAGCCTTCTTCCATGGGCCTTATCACCCTTTTACGTGAACATCTACAGAAATATCTAACTTGAGTACCAGAAAACAACTCTTCCTTTCAGTACACCTAGAGTGAAGTAGGAATCCTGTATACTTTTAAAGCACGTTGGCTAAATATGGATTTAGTTACCCAAATGCAGCATGAATCATGATGTCACTTTATTCCATTGACTTTTAGATGCACATGCTTTGTGTGCTTGCTTTAAATGACTAACCCTGGTGAGTAATCCCCTATAAAACTAGGCAAAAAAAAACCCCCTCAAGTGCTTTAAGAACATGAAGAAGTATTTGGGGTCCTAAAATTTTCAGTGACAAAGCATTTTGGTAACATTTCATTGTCTTTTACAGTTGTCCTACATGAAAGGCAAGAATGGAAAGCTGCTTGCAGGAATAATACAGAAGACTAAAATCAGTTTGATGTGTACAATATGTTGAAGAAAACAGGAAGACAAAACAGGGAATAGGCTAAGAGAACAGCTTCTTGTGCAAGTAGAAGCAGATGAAAGCTATTGAACAGACTGAGATGAGAAATAAACAGAGAAAGCTGGGCTCATTCACTCTGGCAATGAGGAGACTAAGGAGTGATCTAATTAACCTGCAGCTGCTTGAAGAGTAGTTACAAATGCAGCAGAGCCAAACTCTTCTCAGCACAGTCAGGTGCTTGATACAACAAGTTGTGACATGGGACATCAGGCTGAGTAGTCAGGAAAACCTGCTTCTCCAGGAGCACAGTGTGGTGGCACTGGGTCAGAAAGGCCAGAGGTGGTGGAATCACCACCTGTGAAGGCTTTAAAGATGTCCTGTGTAAGGCAGGAGGTTGGTCTAGCTGACCACCAGAGGTCCTTTTCAGCTACCATTTAAAGATGGCAACAAAATACAGGGAGATCAACTGCATCTGAAAGGAAATTACTGACCTCGAAGAATCTGCTAATTGAGAGGTACCTCTAATCTAATGCCTAGCTTCACTGCTTGTATTAGTGATTAGCTGAAGTTTTAATTAATAGCTAGCAAATCAGAATATGCTTTGAGAAATAATTTGGCTAGTAAACTTTGTTGAGCAAAATCAATCATTAAAGAACCCTCTCAGATGGTCTGCTGCTTCAGGAAGTTGTAGCAGATGAGAAACAGAATAGGTGTTGGCCATATTCGAAGGCCAAGACCATAGAAATGTAAGGTAACCCTCAGACTGAAATGGAGACCTTAAATCAAATGGCATTTTTTCCATACCTGTCACCCAACTCTGGAAGTAGAGCAGCAACTTAAGTTTGAACATGTGGGCCTCCAGGGTCTAACATGGTATTCTCCCACAACTGGTACCTGCGTGACTACGGTACCCATGTAAGAAAGTGCTGTTGTCATGGATCTAATACAACTACCTAGGAAATAGAGAGAAGCTTTCTAAAATGCCTCATATACTAAGGAAATTTGACTTAACTCACTGCAGCTCTTCACTGTTAGGCAGTGTTGCGGATTGCAGTTACTAGTTTTGTTTTGCCACTGCTCAGCTCTGAGGAAGTTTGAAGAGGACACCTACCTGGAAACAAACTACCCGTGAACAGAAGAGTTGGCATCATGGGACTATTATGGATGGACACTTTCATGTCCCAGTACAGACTGGCTGTATGCTCCTGAAAAAAGTTTTTTCATGGCTCACTGCTTGGGTTAGGTCAAATAATTTGTTCTGTTTCAATAGCTAAAGGTTTTCAGATGTCTGTTATTAACTTATGCCTTTCTGCTATCTCTTGAATGGCAGAGTGCCATAACTAGTCTGCAAACTTCCTCCTTGTTCTGGCAGTGCATCCTTGTCTCTGCTGAATCTTCCTTCTTGTTCTGGCAGTGCATCTTTGACAGAAGGAAAATTCACTACTTAAAAATAGCTCTCAACACCCCCCCCCCCTCCATTTCTGAAGGCTAAGATTTAAGAGGGAGTTGAAGTGAAGGCCAGAGGTGTGACAAGACCATATGAGATGTCTTCTTTGGAATTACCTTAAATTCATTCATTTATATTTAAAATAAATTAAGTTGGGCTATAGGCTTTGTTAAACTCGTAATGCATGTAGTCATTCCCTTCACACTCCTGCACTGCCACCACTACAAATCTAAGCTGCTTTTTGTTTTGGTGTATCATGGCCTTTGGCATTAACAACTAGATACCTAAGTGGATACATAAATGATCCAAACCTGCCTTCTAATCTGTTAAACCAGTCTCTAGAAAGCAGTCTTAAAAGCATAGTTGTTCATAGCTGTTTGATACCATCTTGCTTAAACCAGCATGGCACTTTCTTTTTCTGTGGGTTTCCTCATCTCCAATACGCTATCCAGAGAAATGCACAATTCTCTTAGTGCTGAAGGGCTCGAACGTCAGAACTGCAGATCTGATAAAATTCAACATTACATCTCTGTTAACATAATAGCAATTGCCCCTGCTCCCCTCAAATGAGTAGCACCTGGTCTGACTCCTTTACTATGTAAAGGAAAAACAGGCAAAAGTTAGAAAGCAGCGATAGCTACTGAGCAGACCAGAGACAGGATCAAAGGTATGAAACCACTAAGATCTGGGAAATACAAATCCAGCAACTGGTACAGTGGCATAGTGGACAAGAGAAAAATTGGACTATCTTTGGTAAAGCTTAGTGTTACGTTACTGCTCCAGGATAAGTATTTCTGCATTAGTTTCACTTACAACCTCTTAATGCATATACAATTAACTGTACAATAGTTACTAATTGTACAGGAAGACTTAAACTCTGTTTCTTTCTTCTTCTTCAGAAATACGTCTGACAACAATCTAAGTATCTACTAAGGACTAAGACGCTAGCCGTTGTCTCCGTACAAGTTATCAGTACCTGCAAAACTTACAGCTAACTCTGGAGCAAGTTAGAAGACATACTGTTTGCCAGAACCTGCCTATACTCAACTTCAGCTCAAGAAACAAGTACCATAGCTACAGCCATAGCTTGCAACTGTACCTGTAACTAGTTTATTATGGAACAAAGCGGTAGAGTTGCTTTCTAGGAAGTCAAGAGGTAACAACCAAAGGTAAACTATTGATTCATCTGTACTGTAATCCTCAAGTATTGCTGGGCCTCCAGGCTTTAAAAAAAAAAAAAAAATCTTACTGAGCAAAAAATAAAATTGAATAAGCTGTTTAAAAATATCTTTCTGTAATAATAAATCAATGTCGAGTGTGACAGTTTTCTACTTACTTTGGAGAATGCAATGGAAGATAGTATTCCTATCTGAAGTTGTGGCACTGGCTGAGTCTTTAATCCTTTATGGGAAAGAGATGTCTGCAGCAAGACTGTGTGTATCTGGCACTCAAGTTTCTAAACTGACTGTAGGAAATGGGAAAAGCACTCTGCTGCCAGTGCAGCCACGTTGCCAGGCTGGTGACTTTTTGATCAGAACTTTTTCTTTCACTCAATTCTAAACTGACTGTAAGCTGTCCAACCACTACATTTAAATTCACATCATCAAACAGGTAGTTCCGTAACTAATGAAAACTATTCTGCTTCACACACACAAAAAAAACCCTGTTTATTTGTGTAAGTACAAGATCGAAGTTTGCAACTAGCAAAAAAGTTAGTGATAAGACATTAGATCAGCTTCATTACATGGCTGCATTTTATGTTACAATACATAGATAGTGAATAGGCTGTTATTTGTCATTCTGAAGTAGAAAGCTCTAATTCCATCTATAACTCAACACTATCATCCAATTTAGTGTAGAGTAAAAATCTGACTACCCACACCTTCAGTAAAAATGTATAGATCTTTTTATCTGAAGAGGTAATGTCCTGACATCAAATCACCATACCTTGTAAATCTGTACACACAGTACTATCACTTTAAAAGGCTGGAGATTTGACACTCACAAGCACATTTACACACACAGGTTGCACCATATAACTTAGAAGTGAATATTACTCTAAATACAGAAGATGCTAAGTAATACTGCAAGAAGCACACATGGCAGACATATGGAATATACTAACAAGTATGCAAAAAAGCATTTATTTCTGAGAAGTACTTTAATACACAAGTTGTACATTACATATCAAGAACTCATTCTCCCAGCTGACAACTGGATCATCTGTCCATCTGTTGGGAACTATTAATTACAAAATGTCCAAAAGACTGAGGTACTACATGCACAACACTGCCTGTATAATTAACCACAATGCTTTCAGCTGCTGAAGGAAACCAGTTATCAGCTACTTCGCCTTACCACTGATCATAAATTAACAGATCTAATTTTTTTCCAGTCCTCCCAACCATTCTTTTCATTAGCAGTTATGGCTAAAGCCACACACTGACTATTTATATACAGCTATAGGGATATGTACAGGATATGTCTAACTTCCTGCCAAAAATAGCATGTTTCCTTAAGTGCTTTGCATGTTGCAGAATTTCAATTCAAAATCAGTGCTGCATATAGTTCAGTTTATTTAGTACTCTCAGTGTTAGAACATATGAATAGAAATATAAATTTTAAACCAATCATATAAATATTTAGCAGTATAAGATGTGTCCTCTGAACTAGCTCATGTTAACTGCCCTGTTAGTTTCATTTGAACAATGACTTTATGATTAAGGAAGGACACTAATTTAATTCTTTAATGAACCTTTACCTTTAAGTAGTTTTATATCTAAACTCACCACGTTTATTATATTCTATTACTGCTATTCCTTTTGTGAAATTTCATACTAAAATTGGAAAAATTCTTTTGGTATGATAGCTTTTTTTTTTAAAAAAAAATAAGGTAGATAAAAGCAAAAAGTAATATTTATGCAACACAAGTTTTGTTAGAATGGTGTTCCTAACGACATGAATTATTCAAGGATAAGAAATAAGAATTATACTCAAAGCACATATGCAACAAAATGGAAAGCTAAAGTTTTATGTTCGGCAACTGCAGAATTGTACCAAATTGAAGTTTTGCAAAATGCAGAGTTCACAGACTTTTTGATGTGTATTTTCTTGAATAATTTAGTTAAATATTGCATTAGGAAAACTACTATTTTCAGCGAAAGAAAGTGCAAGTAACTGTTCTTGACATTTCTATCACATTGACTCTAGAAGTGCGAAGATTAATTTTGTCACTGGTATCCAGGTTAAGTTGACCAAAGGAAAAAAAAAAAAAATCAAACCTCGTGGCTGCAGCTGAAGTACTACTGCCTTTTCTCACAAAGTTGTTCTTTAAGTATTGGAGAGAGAGAGAATATATAGAAAATTTAAAAGAGAGGTCTTTGATAAAGCATAGTATGTATATCTCTAGGTTTTCTATTATAAGGAAAGTCCTAAAAGCAGGGATGTACATTTTTGTCACTCAGACAAGCAATGAGTCTACTATGCCCCTAGAAAGTGTGTCCAAAAATACTTTATTTTCCTTCAATAAATCAACAATAAATCAACAGTTCCAGGAAAGGAGGCTAAAGGCTTCTTTTATGTTTACATTAATCTAAAATCGACTTGCCAGACTGACACCATTACAAATTAGAGACATTGTTAGGGGATTACTGCAAGTTCTTCAGGGCATCTGACAAAGACCACTGCAAGGAAAGTCCATGCTGTGTGATTTCAAGTAGCAAGTGAGAAGTTTCAGGTTAAAGTTTTGACAACCAGCTAGAATGAAGGGTTAAAATGTAACCATAGCCTTTTTTTTTTTTAAAATTTTCCTAAAAAAACCCCAAACCCAAACCCAAAACCAAAGCAACAAGTGAAACACTATGGCTATGTCAAAGAATCAGCAGACAGCAACACATCTTTTACAGGCAATAGTGTCTACACAACCTTACATTATGTCCACCCACCCTCAGTAAGAATTTGTGCTTCCGAGTTGATGGCAGTATCCAGAAAATCCAACATCAAATAATAGTCTCTTTCTAATAAAGTTTGGGAAGCTACTGCCAATACTAAATTCAGCATTCCATGAATACATAAGCTATATGGTATTTGTAAAATGTCAGTACCTATTGTCAATACAACCGAGAATGCATGTCTAATTTTTGGAAATTATTTCAAGCCTGTACATACACTTAACCATATGCTTACACGGTTAGTCCAGTACTCCCTGCCCTCATTTTGCCTTGAGTCTTGAGGTTCACAAATTCTCTGGAGTAAGGTCAGTTCTGGGGTACTGACAGAAAAAGCCGTCCTCTAAATGTACTACTTTTTTAACCCCATTTGCAAGGAAAGGCCATAAGCATTGTTTTGGTTACCTCTGGTACACAGAAGTATTGCTTTCAAATACACTTCCAGTTCCGTATGTTCCAAGCCAAAAGCCAACAACCTGTCACACCGTTGCCAAAGACAGCATTGAGCTGCACAGTGACCACAGCACAAGGCAGTCACTGTGAACCTGGGAACAGGAAAGCTCTGCCATTGAGGGAAGAAACGGTTCCGGGATAGCAAGAGCAGTAGTTGGTGCCTCACAAGGCAGCAAGAGCTGACTGGTGCCTGGGGACATCTTGCTGTTCGTGGGACTGTGCTTCATTCAGTCCCACTGAATTTTTATCAGCATTCTCAATTTCCAGTTTGATAAAGAAAAGTACCAGTCTGGAAAATCCTGCCTCTTACAAGACTGCAATTGTTGTGTTTCAGTTTAAACAAAGTGATTGGCACTAAAACAATTTACCATCAAATACCATACAGGCCAGGCATGCACTCTTCAAGAGATGAAGTGCATCCCACACGTGCAATTAAAAGTATCCAGCTTCTTACAAAGTACATTAAAAACAAGAAAATGAGCTTTGTGCCACCAACTCGGATGAATTTTAACATGCTATGAAAGAATTAGAGCTCATTTAATTTGTACAAATAATTTTCTGAACTGTAACAAAGAAAAAAAATCCATATGAAAGGGTATACAATAGTGCATCTTTTGAAATAACGAATTACACACAGCTGCAAACTACAATTGGATATAATCTCCATTTTGATATTTTAAAGACTAACATTTTTTAACAATCCCTATGGATTACTTTATTGCTGACTGTTTGCATTTTTTCCCCTCTTCTACAGCAAAGTCAATATAGTTGAGGGTTTTTTGTTTGCATGCTTATATGAGCTTCAGTGGTATTGGCAAGAATGTTCTCAGTAGTGCAAACATACTTCTTCAGCAATAGTTCGCTTGTGTCAGCTCCATAAAAAATAGTAAAAGAACATTGCAAACAGTTTTTAAATGAGACTCTAAAGCACATGGCATGCATAGCACAGTATAAATGCACCGAAGAAGCCTTTGTCCAAGCCACCATACAATTCTCTTTAGCCTAACTTTCTAGCTTTTTCTTACTACAGTCCCCCAAAACAGGACTACAACTTCTCCAAAGTCATACAGAGCTCAGAGTGGCTTCACACAGAACAGGTCCGCTACGCAGGTCTTTGGTTTGCTCCTATAAGCTCTCTTAAGTAACAGCTATATCATCCACCCACACGTGGGCTTGGGAAGCATTTTTACACATTCTGCATAGAATGACCACTGCAATGCAAAATTCATACTAAAACATGGGGGAAAAAAAAAGTTGATAGCCAAAGCAGCTCCACTATTCTGCTAAAAAGTAACACTACATACTTCTATAGTTCTCTTCCCTTAAAAAGGTTGCTTATGTTGTTCACAATCCTGTATTTTCTTTTGCTTTCAAGACATAACTATTTGTTTTCCTTTAGCATAACAACTGTCTGGATCACAACCTCAAGCCAAGTTTCAGCAATTCTGCTCATCTGCTGTAGACACACACTGATCACAAAGGGGGTTATGTAGCAAAAATGTTGACATACTCATAACAAAGACAGTAAGAACAAGTTATGTCATACACTCAAAAATCTCCCCAAAAAATCAACTATTAAAATATTGTTTTGCTTTGACACAGCTTTACAATAATGCTTGTCACTCCTCTTCAGGAATTTCAAGATTTGCGAGCCTTTGGTGTAAATAGTTTAATGGACTGAAAGAAGTGTTGGAGTTTGTACCAAAGATACCCTCCTCTCAGCCACTACATTACATTACCACATAACAGCTGCTCTTTTGTGATTGCACACATGCGAGCAACTCCAGCAGCAACACAAGACAACCTCCTCCTCTTTCATAAGGAGGTGTGGTGGTGAGGAAGAAGGGGGGAGAATGTCCTAGAGAGGAGAGGAAGGCAGAGAAGGGACAGAATTGGTTTGAGGAAGACGCACACGTAGTAGAGAAGGAGGAGGAATTCACAGTACAGTCTTCAGAATGAGGGGATGCAGGGAGGAAAGCAAATTTTTGTTTAAAAAAAAAAATTAAGAGCCTGTCTTAAAACATTGCTTGAAATTCTGCTTCAACTACCCCAAAAAACACTACTGGAGAACTGCAATAGTTTCCTCACAGGCTGCTAAGAAGCAGCAAGAGTAGAAACGATTTTCCTGGTTCCTTATTCTGACACCCACTGTGAATTCTGGTAATCTGTTTCATCTCTGTGCATCCGTTAATTAGCAACTGAGGCGGGGTAGTCTGCAGCATCCAAACTGAATTTTCTGCAGTAGACAAACATGAAAACATGGAACAGAAAAAGGAGGTTACAGGGAAAAATTTACACTGATAAGCACTTCAAAAAAATTTTTTTTTAGGACAGAAACAACTCCCAAACACAGATGACTGCCTTACAGCATGAATTAATTTTACTGTTGGCAGTGACAGAAGTACAAACAGTGAAGATTTACTTATATTAATTCACTTTGTGATTACAAAAAAAAGCCCTGTAATTTTCTATAAATTATTTTCCTTAGGATTTATACCTACTGAAATACAGATGTAGCAACACTGGAGTGATGGACACCTCGCAAATTCTCCTAACTTTAAGATGACATGTAGTATACTTGCAGCTTTCTTCTTCACACATGAAACAAGCTTCTTCACAGGCAGCCACTGTTTGCAGTAAACTAAGTTCATCAGGTAAAAAATAAATGCAGCATAGAAGTTACCTTTCTAGCTGCCAACACACAAGGATACATAAACCAATGAAATATTTAAAACACAGCACACTGTATTACACATATAATTCGTTTTTCATTTCAAGTTTATTAAAACTTTAGCAGTACAAATGATCCAGGTTTTAGATTATCAAAAGACCAAACTGAAGTCCACATCTTAAAAAAAGGCGTTCCCCAAAATGTCTCTCAAACTTTGAGACAATGGAAACATTAAGTCCACAAACTCATCCATGCCTGTCGTCATCTGTTCCAGGACTTGTTTCATGATCAGACTTTTTATCCTTACTAGGGGCATGATCTCTTTCCTGACTCTTTGATTTTTGGTTTATTTCTTTTTCTGATGAGGATCTGGTCTTTTCCTTTTCTTTACTGCTGCGTGAATATGATTTGTTTGATTCTCTCTCTTTGCTACTTGTTCTCTTTTTTGAGTCTGGACTTCTATCCTGATCTCTACTAGACTTCTTATCTTTACTGGATTCAGGACTGCTGCTTTCACGGCTTTTTGAACGCCTCTTCCTTTGGCTCTCAGTATCATTCCTTTTATATGAGCTTCTACTTTCTCTATTTGAATACCTCTCTCTGTTTCTGCTTTGACTTTCTTCCCTCTCTGAGCTCCTTGATTCTCTCCTCCTCCTATTTTCTCTTCCTCTGTATTTATCTGGTGTACCTCTCCTTTCTCTGCTTCTTGATCTTCCTCTTCTTCTTGTTTCTCTATCTCTATTCCTTGAATAGTCTTTACTTCTACTGCGATCTCTGTCTCTGCTTCTCGATCTTCCTCTCCTACCCCTATCTCGGCTTTTGCTTCGATCCCTTGTTCTACTGCTGGAACTATGTTTTCCTCTAGCATGCTCCCGCTCTTTGCTTCTTGACTTACGTTTCTCCCTGTCTTTACTCTTTCTATGGTCTTGTTCATTACTTCTCGAGCCTGCCCTTTTACTTCTCTCCTTGCTCCTACTTCTTTCTTTATCTCTCCCTCTAGAATCATAGTGCTTTTCTTTTTCTCTACCCTTCTCATGGTCTCTCTCTTTGCTTCTTGATCTTACTCTCTTTTCATCATGTCTACTGTGCTTAGAGTCTCTTTCTTTACTTTTTGACTTCTCTCGGCTTTTACTATGGCTTCTAGATTTAGCTCTTCTCTTGGACTTGCTTTTGTTATGCTTGTCATCTTTTTCTGAATTCCTTCTTGTCTCCCTGTCTTTACTGCTAGATTTGTGATCTTTCTTCTTCTCCTTTTCCCCTCTTCTGCTTGGACTTTCAGAAACTTGTCTGTGGTCTGATATTTTTCTCTCTTTTCCTCTTCCTGGGCTTTTTTGATTATCTTTCTTGTTTTCATTTACTTCACTCCTTGGAGAGAGAAAGATACAATTTTTTAAATATTTTGAATCCCCTCCACTTCAAAAAAATAAGTTGGAAGCAAGACAGCTTCACAACTGAATTTAAATCACATTACATCATCTATATTAGTAAATATATATACACAGTAGCATGATTAAAATCAGACACAGTTAAGTAATGGGATAACCGAGTTTTTTGGGGGGAGTAACTGTTATCAAATATCTAAGACAACAGGTATTACATTTAATATATAAAAAAATTTCAATGCATATACTCCAGAAAGAAATAAACTTACTTGTCCCCTTTTATCCATCTTTCTCCACTAGACACTCTCATTCTTTGAGCTCTTTGCATTTCTTGCCTCCAATGTGGAGGAGTTTCACTGCGTCGGAATCGATCTCTTGACCTGGATCTGGAAGGTGTCCGATAACGCTTGAAGGGAAAAAGAGAAAATTGGGTTTGAATTTCACATGCTGTAATAGCTAAGCAAGATTTTTATCCCTGGCGGTCGATTCTACACAGCACCTAACATGACACCTCACACATACATACCAAGTTTATATTGACAAGTTATTAATTTACTGAAAAATATATTTGACATTCAGCTAAAGCAGGAATACAAAATGTCTGATCAAATAACTAGTTTTAAGGTAATTTCAATTTCAGGACTTTTATACTCTGCTGAGAGGTCTTCTCCTGTTGCTTTTAATTAGCGCAAATGCAACTCACTTTTCTAACAATGAAAATTCTTCCTAGCTTTGACAAGCAACATGAAAACAATACTTCACGCTTTTTCTTTAAGGTTTTTACTAAAAATTTGAGGGATAGAGACTTCTGTTACTAAAAACATTTGCGACAAGCAGTGCACAATATATGACTTCACAAAATCAGAAGAACCAATCTGACACCTTCCCCCCTGCCAAAAAGGGGAGAAGTCTTCCCCACATTTCTGGCACTGATGATGTACTGGTTCTGGTGTTCCCTAAAACTCTCTTTGAGCTGATTCCATTCACTAATTCACAGAATACAACAGTAACACAAAGAAAGCATTTTTGTTTGTTTGTTTGTTTTCTCCTGCTCCTTCATCAAGTAAACTCAGTATATAAACAGGAAATTAATTTAATTTTCCTTGTTGTCTTCCTTCAAACCTCATTCCCAAATCAATTATGATGCACCATAAATCCTGCCCTTTTTTTTTTTTTTTTTTTTTTTTTTTTAAAATCAACCATCCTAATGAAAATGGTTAGTAACACCAGCAGTAGGACTGTGCTACCACCTTGTTTATTTTGGAGAACAGATTGTAAATATTTACCCTTGGTCCTCTTCCTTTTATCTTTCTTCCAGATCTGGTCACTAACAGCCTCCTCTGGTATGTTGACTGTGAATTCGACAGATTACTAAAAATAATTTAAAAAAAGTTATATTGTTTATAACATCAAAGAAAGAAGGAAAGACAAAATAAAACCAATTTTAAAACCTCTTCAGAAATTAAACTAAGTGAAAACACACATTTAATTTTATTTTTTATTGTCAGTGCAGACAGTAATAACCACACAGTGAAAACTTCAGATTTTGTGACCACAAAACATTTTTTAAGATTTCCAGGTTTTTCCATTTTTGAAAGAAGAATAAATTACAGATGCAGGTTGGACAGTTCCAATAAATTCTAAAAGAAATTGCAATGCATTTTACTTTCTTTTTCTTGAATCAGTCATTTTAAATTTTTCACTCACTAAAACCATTTTCAAAGACTAAGCCTTTGTTCTAAGACAAAGACAACAGTTACCGATAAACTGAAAAATCCATTTTTCATCCAGTATTGCTTACAACATGGAACTGTTTAACAGGGAAAGGACTCACTTAACATTAGAGTCCTAAAACAGTAATGTGACCATACCACTGTCAGCACGTAGTCAGACTCAAAACAGATATATTACCTTTCTCTTTCCTTTTCTCTGCTTTTCCTCTCTTTTTCTTTCTCATCTACTTTAGGAGGACTTTTCCTCATCAAGAACCGGTTTTCAGGTACAGGAGGAATTTCTTCAGGACGGACAGTAGATAATGGCTGTGCTTCAGGGTTTTCATCTTCACTTTCACTGGATGAGCTTTATTTTAAGTATAAATATTTTTATATATAAAAAGTGAATTATTTGGATGAGGGAAGACCTTTCAATCTATTTAAGTAATTCAGAAATTCTCTTAATTCAATACACAATGATATCACAAGAAACCCAGGAAACAGAGCTATTTCAGAAGCAACTTTTTTTCCCCCCTATGATATCTTTGCTCCAAAATGTATAACTGGAGCAGATTTCTGACCAACATTTTTTATCTATGAACTCTAATGACGCAACACTGAACACACATTTACTCTCTAACTAGATACAGCCTTTTTTTTTTTTTTTAATTTTATTTTCTTTTAGAAACACTATCAGGAGAGTCAAATTCAGATTCTACACTAGCATATATAACTGGCTACAAACTATTGTAATTCCAAGCAGTTGGTATTAACAAACTTGTGTGAAATGGGCTTAGTCCCACAGAAACAGTGTGTAGGCAGCACTGCCCTAAGTGAAAATTTCTTACATTTTACTGCTAGCTTAGAAAAATGTGACTTGCACTGACACAACTTATATCTCGCATTGAGCTAAAAGCAAAACTACTAGTTTAGAAATAACATTTTCAGAAGCAAAAGTACCTTTTGAGTTTTATTATCTTCCAGTGAAACTGCAAGACTATTGGCATATCAGACAGAAATAACGTTAAGTATATTCATTTCTTAATATTTTGTTTAGTTTTGCTTTTATTCGTGCGTACTACATTCTCCTAAGTCCCACTACATAGAATTTAAATTGAATTGCACAGAAGTGAATTTAATGAAACACACTATCACCACCCATTTCAAATCAAGCACATATGCACATGAACACTGTCTTTTGCCATCATATCAGAAAAATTTAAGCTTATATATGGAAACCGATTGTCTCCCAGACTTTGAAATAGCTAACTCACGAGTTACAGAATATTAGTCTGTAGTTATAGGACAAGAAAATAGTACTGTATGGTGTACATGTAAAAAACAAACCAAAAATCTCTAAACTGACCTTTTCTTGCTTTTCTTTCTCTTTTTCTTTTCCTTCTTATGTTTCTTGGAATTTTTCTTGTGTTTCTTTTTTCGTTTTTTAGATTTCTCTTCCGAAGCACTCTCAGAATCTGACGATGAATCAGAAGATGATTCTGAATCACTTGAACTTTCCGAGTCACTGGATGAGGAAGACGACTTATGTCTTTTCTTTTCTTCTTTCTTGGCTTTAAGTCAGAATAGCAAAGACACATTTTAATATTAAACACTTTTAAATAAACCTCAGAAAAATCAACTTATCTAGTATCTGCCTGAGCTGTGTCATGAGACTACTTCATCAAAATACTTAAGAACAAATTGAAATTTTGGAGAAAACACTGTTTCTCCTAAGTACAATAAAGGATATGTCTAGAAATATGTAAGAAATCTCAAAAAATCTGTATTTACGAAGTTCTAAAGTATCAAATTTACACTGTCAAAAACTTGTAGAACCATGTAAGTCTTCAGATGATGTTTTATACAACATAAGCTACGTATGAAGAATTATTTAAAATTTATTTAGAAAGTGTTTATAAAAAAAAAAAAGGTCTTTGGCTTCAGGTTTAACCTGAATTCACATAAAACTGAGCATAGACTAAACTGATTACTCACTGAATTTAGCTCAGAGGGAAGATTCAAATAACCAACATTCCTGCTAAGTAAAACCATGCTCAGAGAACCGTCCTAATCCTCCTGGTCATCATGTGTTGTTTGGGGTTTTGTTTGTTTGTTTGTTTTAGATTTTTTTTGTTTTTAACAGAAAGATACAAATAACTTGCTAACCATCTAGTATGAAAAGGAACCCTTCTAAAGAGCAGACTAGTCCTTAATTACATATTTCACCATTTCTTGTGTGCCTGCTGGAGCTGCAAATCAGCAGCTTACTGGCAATTTGATATTAGTCTGACAGGAAACAACCCAAGAACAAAATCACCTTTTTACACCCTTTAACTGATCTGGGATCTACTTAAACTATTAAAAGTGATGTAAGTATTATTTCAGAGTCACACCAATTTGAAAAAAAAAAAAATATATACAATAAAAAATGTACTATAAAAACTTCACTAAAGAAAGTCTAGGCCTCTGAGTTATGACGCTTCAGGTAAATCAGTTAAACGGTATGAATACTCTTCAAATGTGTTATGAAATTCGTATCAGACTATTGTCCAGAAAATTAAAAGCTCTATCTAGAAAATCCAGAAGAGCACACTGGTTGCCTTTGGACTGCCGTAGTTGACTTTTCTAATTAGCATCAAATATTATTTTACTTTGCCATTGCAAATTGCAAAGATAGTCCATCATTCACTGCACAACATATTACAGCCACAGACAGAAGAAACAGAACCTTTGCCGTTAAACAGAAGAAAAATATACCAAAAATAAATACTGATGTCTGAACAGCCCGTTTCCTCATCACAGCAAACAATCCATATTTTAGGGGAACATCTGTTAGGACCTTAGAACAGGCTTCAGATCAGAAACAGAAATGAATTTTCTAATTGCGTATGAATCCTAGCTGAAAGTATTATTTTGCAAAGCTTTTAATAGCTTGCTCCATCCAAACAATTCATGGTTTAGAGAGATATTATCAGACCTACATCAACATACAAGCAGTTTAAATGTAACCTCCCACCACCTGCTCCTCTTCTGCACAGAACAGGTAAAGGAAAACATTAGGTACTAAAGACAAGATTATGACTAAGCAGCCCTGTCTGCATCTGAAAAGTCCTCACACACCGACAACACAATGTTTTCAAATAGCAGAAAACAAAGATGTCTCCCTGGATAGCCTAAGTTTTCTTCTTTTCTATTAAAGATGGAGAAATTTAATTGTCAAGTCTAGCCAAGCATTTCTTCTATTGGCTTTCACTTGTACCCAATAAGATGACGCAATTTGTATTTAGCTATTGTGTATCAGTCATTGTTATAAAATAATTAAGGCAAGTAGTTAGTAATTAATTAATCTGTACGTATCTGTAACTGGAATCATGTGACCTCAATATGGAAATTCTCAAATTCAACACTAACTTGATCTCATGTTTGCAAAACTACATAATGGGAGGTAGCAGTTTTTCAAGGATGATCAATAGCAGTAAAACTTACATAAAATTCCTTGCTAAATTGGTCAGAGAAGAGAATAAAAATGAGTCTTGGGGATAATGAGTCTTAGTATAATACTTAGGCATGCATTATTTGTAAAAATAAGCTGGTACTTTCTACCAACTTAACTTTCCATGGGAAAAAAAATCTTATGGGTTCCTAATGGAAAAGACAGTCAGCATTTCTCAGAAAAGCAACAGTTATGCTCTCATTCATAGTATTGCCTATTAACTTTTGTTCTGTATATAGTTATTGAATACAAAACAGTGAAATCTCAAATATGTGTATTTGTCATATTTTACTCCCATCAATCCATCTTCTCATCTACCATGTCTTGGCCAGAATACCTTCTGGCTGTTGACTGTGATGCATTGATGTTCCAGATCTATCAACAGCCTTCAGTACTGTTCCAATGCTTTCATGACAATATCCGTAATGAAAGCTAAGGCAGTACTGTTCTTTATCTTCAGCAAAGTATTAGCTGCTAGAATTAGATCACCTATGCAAGCAATAATCTTTTGTAGCAATCCAGCATCCTATTCTGTCAGGGCTCCCATTCAGAATGCAGTGATATATAAGTGGTGAAAGATTTCCTCTTCATAGTGATGCAGAACACTTGCTTCCAAAAGAACTGGCTGAGATGAAAGATCCGGATGACAGCAAGCTAGCTGGGGCTTAATTCAGGTAACAGTGGATCAGCTACGTGGTGCAGAAAAATCCCAGCAGAAACAACTAAGTATGGCATCTTGGCCTCTCTTTTTGTGGTCATACTCTTTATGGATACTTTTTTCTCCTGACATTACTGAATCCCCACACTGGTACAGTGGATGAAATTTAGTCATATTGAACTAAATTGCATTATTTTTTCAGATTAGCATCACAAATACAAGTCATACCTGTATGACTTCCACAGTGACTTTTTTCATGGTGTTTTCTATGTACTTATTCACAAGCCTTATTTGATGTAGACTAACAAAAACCTGACAACCAACTAAAACACATTCTCTGTACTTCATAGATTGTACTAGTCTCCTGGTCATTCCTGGGTGCAATATAAACTAGCAAGTTGTCGTAACCATTCAGGACAGCCTGCTGATTGAAATCAGCTGGTTTTCAACAGATGTTTTTAGAGCTTCTTGCAAAATGCTCCAAAAGACAGGTCTCATTAATTATTTTTTTTTACTTTCCTTGTTGGTCCAGACCAAGATACCTGGTGTCCTCTCAAACTTTTGCTCAATGCCCTTATTAAAGCACTGTATTTACTAAAAAGTCGCTGTAATACTTCATATCAGTTTTAGATTGTATAAATACAAATACATTCACTGAGTTTAACAACTATGTATTTAAAAAAGAAAACTGAACAGCTTACAAATTAATTTCAATCAAAGGATCCTGGTGTCATATAGGCCTGGTGACACCCAAACAAAAAGAAGAATCTCACTTGAGCTCTAAATACCATGAACACAAAAAGTACTAAAAACTTTAACTAATTTCTAAGTCCCAAGACGCCTTCAAATACTTCTTACCTATGCAACACTTTTGCTTTTGGCCCATTCAAAAACCCCATGATATTGCACTACACTGTTTCCTACATGCCTTCAGGCAAAATATGTCTCCAAGCTCAACTTCAGAAATGCCTGAACAAGGCATCAGTAAATGCAGTTATTTCCTGTATTTTCTGCCTCCAACATCTGTTTTTAGTGTATCAAAAACTACCTGTGACAGTTTTATCTGCATTCTTGTAATAAATTTAGGTGTATTATAGTTACTACTTTAAAACGAGTAGAGTAAAAAATAGAAATGGAGGTGAGTTAGTGAGCAACTACCTCAACAACCATAATGTGATTCTTAACATGCAGCAAAAAACGTCAATGGCAGATGTATTTGGGAAATCATGTGGCAGGTAGGGAGTAAAACGAAGAGGGAAAAAAAAACCAAAACAAAAAAGACACCAAACCAACCAAAAAGCCCAGAACTGTTTACAAGCAAAGACAGAATATCTGGCAAGAGGTTTTGGATATACTTTCTGGTAACATCTATCTCTGTCCAGCAGCAAATGCTATTTTGAATACTGAACCAACCTGGTGCTGGCCAACTACAGATCACAACAACAAATGAAACCAATCCTGCAGCATGAAGGTCAGTGAGAAAAAAACAGACTTCTATTTACAGTCCAACTGTTCCAGCTCATTAGCTTTAGGATCGGTTTTCAACTTATGACCACATCTGAAATAGATACATCACTTCCTACTCCATTCACTGTGACCTATAGTATTTGCCAGACTTCATGAACTACATGATCATGTTGCGTGGCACAGCCAAGCACTCTTGGCTCGTCATGGACTGTAGCAAGTCTTACGTTAGCTCCATGATATCAGACTCCTGGACTTGACATGAAGAAATGATCTGGACAGAAAGCAGTCAGCTCAAGAACAAAAGTCAGAACAGATGATCTCACCTTGTAATTCACAGCAGTGGCACTCAAATAATTACCTTATATCAAGACCAATAGCCTGTGTTGGACTACAGCAGTCTCCAAAAAGATGGTGCCTTTACTTCAGGACATTTAGATAGGTATTTTCCCTGATATTTTTTTCCAGTGTTTAATCACCCTGCTGTTCAGAGTATCAGGTCTTTTTTTTCTATTTTGCATGTGTCTTGCTTCAGTTATTTGTCACAGGTTCCTATTATGTCTTTCACTGCTTGATTAAGGACACACTGTTTCTTACATGAAAATTATGCACAGTAATCCAGTCCTCAGAGATATGCATTAAGGAACACTACCACATTTGATTCTTGCTGATCAGATGACATTGTTACTGTGAGGAGTCCTGTATCACAAATGCCTCTGGATATAGATGTTTTTGTATAGAAGCAACCTACCCCACAACTGCAACAGAAGAACAGGGAAAGAAAAAGAAAAAAAAAAAAAAGGTAAAAAAAGCCACCTCCAGCTTCACTTTGAACAGTTGATACAGTTGATAACTAATGGCCAGTTCACTAGGGAAAAAAAAATAGAACAGAAAAGTCTGAAACAACTGTTCACAGCAACCAGCTTGTGGAGAGGGTGCTGACAATAACATGCAACAAGCTTGCAGAAGAAATGAGTACTCTAGGGATAGAATAGGTAAGAAAAGAGGAAAGGGAGGAGACATGAATCAAAAGTCCAGGTAAGAATCACCACTTTCTAAGATTGCTCTTATTCCATAGATATTTCATGATTCCTAAATGTGTAACTTTGTACTCAAACTTTGTTTGATAATTTGTACTGATACTTTTTTTTAAAGAAATTGTAATGACAGAATGACTGAAATTACAGTATTGCTCTTTGATGAATTATGAAGGCAGCCATAATCTGCCTTAATTGCAGAAAGCACACTTTTATGAGCAGTGATTCTACAGGGACATCTATAACATCAATGAACATCATGAATCAAGCCTAGCACTGCTCTGTGCAGAATCCCCTAGAAATAAACTTTTCATGAGAAATCTTCATTAGAGGTTCTTGTTAAAAAATGCCCAATGCACAAAGCTGTTTAATTTTTTTTGTTTCTTTTTGAGTCAGAGTGTCAGTATCTTACATTCTTGAAAACATCCCAGATATACTTTGGATTAACCAAAGTCATAATCTCAAACAATGCAGCCAGCCTTGTTTGACTAGACCCTCTTCTGCAAAACTTTGTCGATTGGTATCAAACTCCCATTTGTCTTTATGAAAACTAGTATTGTTACTTGTTCCACAGTTGCTCTTGAGAATTATACTAGTTTAACTAGTCCACAATGACCTTTCTAAATACTGGCTTAACACATGATTTTCTTCCCCCCCCCCCAAGGATTTTCCCTGGAACTTTAAGATTTTCTAAAAATAATACTGCTTGGCCAGAGAGAGATTCTTCTTCTTTTATAATTTAGCTTCTCTCATTCATTTTCACTAACTCATCCAACTTTAAGGAATAAAAAGAAAAAAAAAAACAACAAAGGAAAAGATGACAAACATTCCACTGTTCTAGGTGATCATCCTCTGAAACCCCAGGTGAAAGCTTCTGATCTAGGCCTCTGCAATATTATAATTGTGATCGCTTTATCATTCAATTCACATAGCATCCAGTAAGTTAGCTCAGTCAAGTCATCATCCACTCATCCCTAAATAAATCCAATTCTTCGATACAAACAGGTAAGATTTCCTTCCTTCATAAAGCACTTCATCTGGATATTCATCATGATAACCCAAAAATCTGATCACCTTTCTGCAACTTTAACCTAAGCTAAAAACATTCATACCAAGCACGTAACTTCTACTGTGATTCCTTCTGCTAATGCCATCTCGGCTTCCCTGCTAAACCCAAGAAGAATCAGTTCTATTTTCATTCTATAAAGACTTTTCTAATTCCTTCCTTTGTGTTGCCTACCAGACAAGCTTATACAATCAATATTTTACTTCAAGTCTCCCTTGCTATCATAATGTACCCTCCCCCAGAAATTCACCATTATACTTCCCTCACTGGTAACCTCCTTACTCCTTTGTTTTAACAGCAAATTCTCAGCAGCAGTGTCTGGTAACTGCCTCTCATTTCAAAGCATTCCCTTTTCCCTCCCACAGTAATGTGCTACAAACAGTTCCACTGTTAGATGACTCACTGTTGATGATCTTCCATGACACTGCTCACCTCCCAGAAACTGTCCCTCGTATCTGGATTCCCTGGCCTCTTCCATATATTGACAAGTCCAAGGGCCTCTCCTGCTCCACTTGTCAGCTTTGGACTGCAGCTTGGCAAATTTCCTTCTGCTGATGTGATGACAAACTGTTCCTCCTATCTCCACCGCCTCAGGTCAGCACAGCTCATCAGTAGTTCCATGTGCATTTAGCAAACAGTTCCAGCCATACCATCACCTCTCACAGTAGCGGTGGATTTCCTTTGCAGGTCCTACAGACAGCCTTTCCCTTTCAATAGCAGGATTCACCACTCACCAGGACATCCACCATGGTCTGTCAGGCAGCACCTTCATCAGGCTGGCTCTGCATTAGTGCCCATTAGGGTCCACATCTCCCTGCACTCAGCTCTGCCCTCCACCTGCACGATCCTGGTGCCTAAGGCCTCTTATTCTCCAAACACTCCTGCTGCCCACCATTACCTAGTACTGTGCCTTATAGCCAGTTGAGTGGGCTATCCCATCGCCCTGGCATCAATTTCCCTCCATGGCACAGCAGACCAGCTACAGGAAGCAGAGTCTCCAGAATCCCAGCAGTACTGAGGCAAACAGGTACAAGGACACAGACAAATGGGTAGGACCAAACAGTCAGATCTTTCCAGAAGCCTGTTCTCTTTTAGGAGAAGTTAAAGGAAAAAAAACATTTTGTATTTATTTTATCCACTCTTTTGATGACAAGTACTTTAAAGCCCTGCCTAATGGCTTTAAGTCATCAGACTGCTCAGTGCCAAAACTTTCATTTAGTCATTCAATTTCAAGTGTTCTAGACTGAACTAAAAAGGGAGTGTGGCAAACCAAGGAATACATATATACAGAGTAGGTATTTCTCTCCCTACCTTCACCCAATCTATATCTGTATTGTTTTATTTTATTTTCTAATCTACACCACCTGGGAATTTTCTGACAGATACCAAGCTCCTGAGTACTGTCCAGAAAAACAAAATTATGTCCTAACACACAGGGTGACTTATGAGTGAATCTAAGAACCTTTGAGAAGTCAGGAGCCGTAAGACAAGTTTGCTTGGAATTCTAAGGTACTGAAGAGATCACTTCAGACTCCAAAGTAATTCTGCTAGACATCACAACAGGTGAACACAGAACTGCATCAAAAAGGAAAGGGAAAAACTAAGAAGCTCGAGTTTGAATGCCTGTATTTTCCTTAGGCCAAAGGAACAATTATTCTTGTCTTGTGCTTTAATATCCTTAGTGCAACCCTTCACAGCACGTATCAGCAGAAAGTGTTATGAATGAAAAAGCATGATGATCCCCATCATAGTTCCTACCAAACGTGCATCCTGGGTTTCCTCTAATTCTCTAGAGTCACAGCAACATCTTAGATTGAGCCTTATCTTGTAAGGGGAGTAGAATCTGATCTCCAATACCATGTTCAGCTCTGGAATGACAGAGCAGGGCATCCCTTCCAGAAAGAAAGGCAGGTTCTGTCATACTCCTCTTTAAGAATATAGTTTATAGCAACTTAAAAAGGATATCTGCTAGAGCACAATTCCAGGCTTTTCTACTCTAAGTGCCTGTTCTGAAGATTTACCTGAAACAATCTTGAAATATGTTCAACGCCTGCAAAAAAAGCAGCAGTTATCAAATAAAGTCAGACTGCCATCAACCTTCTTAACCTAGCACTCTGCTTTCTATGGGACAAGCACTTGCCAGCTTTGTATTAAATTTAGCTAATATAAGGAAATCCAAGACAGGAGAAGCTTTGAATAAAACATATATGATGTTTCTTTAATGTCTTCTACATCAACGCCTTTTAAGTGTTTTAGAAGACAAACTATACTGCAATGTTATTCACCTTTTCAACAATTGCCGCTCCATCCATCACAAGTAAGTTTCTACATATTTTTATAAGCAACCAACAGGGAAGAAAATGAGCAAAATTACCTCATAGTTTGCATCTATGTAAATGTACAGTTCAACTTTACCTTTGGATTTTGGAATTAACTCTCCACAACTCAGTATGCGTACTTCAGCATATGGTTTACTAGATGCATCTGTTTTCTGGTTTTCTATTTCTCTCACAACTTCCTGACCTGAGATGACTTGTCCAAAAACAACATGATGTCTGAAGAATTTAAACAAAAGTAAGAATTCTTAGTACTTAATTTTCTCAAGTCACTTCCCAAACAAACATAAGAAGATGATAAGAGATACTTACCCATCTAAGTGAGGTGTAGGTTTAGTTGTTCTGTTGTTTCCAGATTTTAAAGAGAAAAACAAAGTCAGTATTAGTGGAAAGCAGTCAGCATTTGATGCATGTCATATACGCATCATATACACGTGTGAAGGTGAAAGTAATTTTGAGTGAACTAATAAAGCTGAAAAAACCTAATATATGTTATTCTAAGTTTGTGTACAGTTAAAAGTATTTAATGTTTTATACATTAAACTATTCATTACTTTATCACATTTTACTGAACAAAAGTGCACATAAATACTAACAGGAATGGATATAAAAATTAAGACAACTGTCTCAGAGCAGGAAAACTGCAAATAACCTTCTATACATTAGAAAATAATCAGAAATCAAAAGACAAGAAATATCTATGTACAGATTATTTGACATAGAATTAGAAGTGACTTTCTCTCAGCTTTTTCCTATACTACCATTACTAAGGCACACAGATGTCAGCCATGGCAGGAGTAAAATACTGGGATAATTATAGTAATGATCAGTCAGAAACCCCAAAATAAGGGTCTAATGGTAAGTGACATCTACAACTCACCATGTTAACTAAGGTCATGAAACACGGGTAAGTGATTTATTTCAAGAATGTTTTCTGTAGATAAATTTAAGAAAACTCTACTGCAATGTATTTTAAGAATTTAAGTTTTAACTGTAAATAAGACTGCATTGGACAGTTATTTTGTGCCAAAAACCCCCAACCCTCTAAGACTTTTGAGATCTCCCAGAACTGTTTTGCTTCCTTCCAGACAACACTTACCAGAAGAAAGCAGTAAGAGTTCTACAAGGCACTAATAGGTTTGCTGTATTGCCCAAGTTAGAACACAGCTACGGCTCTTCCAAAATACCAAAAGCTATTCTGCACAGACAATAAGCACTAAACACAAAAGTGATTAAAACTATCAAGCTCCCTAAACAGCTGTCAAGGTTTGGGCTGGGCTGACCAGCGCATTAGGAAAATGGCTACTTTAATGCAACTTTGTGAAAAACCATCAACTTTTGGTCTGCACGAGAGCTAGTCTTCAATATTTAAAAGGATTATTTTTACAGCTTACAAATGGCAAACACCACATGCATTTCAGGGCAGTACAATACTTACATAAAGAACTGTGAACCATTTGTATCTTTCCCTCGGTTGGCCATCGAAAGGAGAAATTCTTTGTTGTGCTTTACAGCAAAGCTTTCATCTAAAGAAAGTGTTTTCAGTTACTTCAAATATACCATGTATGCTTAGATAAACGCCAAAATCTAAGTAAACTCATCCGTCTTAAATAAATCTGCTACTCCAGTAAAAAGCTGTATTAAAAGATTCAAAATAATAGCTATTTTTAATGTATTATTCCTTCCATTCTAAACAATGCAATTTAATAAGAAGAAATATAAATTAATTGTTTATAGCCTGAGAAAAAGCTACAAAATCAAACATTGTTGTTCAAGAGATTTGCTTCCTACCAACATTAGCAGAGACCTTAAATTGTTGCTTTTTCTGTTCTGCACATACTGATCATTGTCTCTGGAGGAGTTTTTTAGCTGTGCAGTAACTATTAAGAAACCACTCCTTTTCAGGCAGTTTTGTTGTTTTATTATTTATTAACACACATGGATATCCAGTTTGATAGCAATCCCAAACAACTTCTGTTTGTCTGTCAGAAACACAGAGGAACTTACCAAGCTAGCCATTAAGAAAATAAGTTTAACTAATGAATCCTACTTCTGATGAGCAAATAATTCTAACAGTTCAAACTAAATACCAACGAAATGATGAAATGTAATCACTATCCTTCATTTAAGACGTTTATGAGATTATCCTATCTCACTCCTTTCCCAAAACAGCATAAAGGCTGTTGGGGGACCCAAACTCTTCAGACAGAGGAAGTTTGTTCAATATTCTTTCGATACAGATGGCAGGAGCAAGCATTAACAAAGAAGAAAAGTACGCTATATGTAAGGCTATGGTTTCACATCACACTGTGTCACTGGCAGTGAATGGGACAGTCCCACTCACTCTGCAGTCACCTGTACAATTGCTATCTGGCATAGCATCAAGTGTCAATCTAATCCTATGGTGAGTTGGTTTTGGTATCCACAAAAGCAAAAACTCCCACAAATTCTGTTTCATACTGTGGCTGAGTTGAACAGCCACCTTGCAACTGCCAGAAGGTAGGTAGAGATTTTACTCCTTCTTCCATCTCCCCTAGCCATACATTTCCTAAAACCCAGCTACTCATTTATGTTTGTTCTGATGCTTGCCAAATTACTGAATTGGGTCCACTCACTAATATGCAAATAAATAATTTTTTTTTCCTAGAATAGTCTTTGGGCATTTTGGCAACCTGAGTCAGCGCAAAGTGTGATCTGAATGCAAGTCGGTGCAAGGTAAGACCTCCTCCCTCTTTTGACAGTTGCAAACTGTTGATTCAACTCAAGGTCTGATATAAAATTGCAGCCTGGTCCTACTAAAATAGTGAATAATTCTTTTGATTGTTTGCTGCAAGCTCAGACAAGAACCAATATTAAAAAAACAAAGTGGCAGGAAGGAGAGAGGAGCATAAGCACTCCTGCCGGTAGCAGCTAGCCACCACAGATATTAGGGATAATACAAAAATTGCTCCAAGAAACACGCAGATGCTCCACTACATTCTGGACAAACACAGGCTGAGAAACACGCTGGAGTGCAGAAGAGGTACTACTTCTGCAACACTGACTAAAAAAGAACCAGGACTGTGAGAAAACTGATAGCCTCTTTATCATTAATTCTTCTTGGCTTCAGGAAAGCAGGACTTTATGCTTTCTTTTAAATAAACGTTTGCAATGAAACCTGACTCCATCACGCCTTTCTCCTTTTCACTGGAAGAAAAGACAGTCCCCAACTTTTAGCTAACTGCTCAAGCCAGAAGCATATGTTTAAAAACAGTTATAAAACCATAAATATGGTAAAATGGACTATTGTGGTTTGGGCAAATACAAAGGAGTTTGGCTTTAATTTTTCATTAATTAAAAAGGTTCCTATCTGTCATGGTTTAACCCCAGCCAGCAACTGCTCACCCAACAGCAGCTTGCTCACTCTCCCCCAGTGGGATGGGGGAGAAAACCGGAAGAGTAAAAGGGAGAAAACTCACGGGTTGAGATAAAGACAGTTTAATAGAAAAAAACAAAAGCCACGTGCACAAGCAAAGCAAAACAAGGAATTCATTCACTACTTCTCATCGGCAGGCAGGCGTTCAGCCATCCCCAGGAAAGCAGGGCTTCATCACACGTAACGGTTACTTGGGAAGACAAACACTGTAACACTGAATGTCCCCCCCCACCTCCTTCATCTTCCCCAGCTTTATATGCTGAGCGCTGGAGGGAAGAGGGGCCCAAGAAAGTTGGTTAATATTCAAGGACCACCTCCTCCAAGCCCAGAACCAGTGCATCCCTACAAAGAGGAAGGCAGGCAGAAAAGCCAGGAGGCCTGCATGGATGAATAAGGAACTCCTGGACATGACCAAAAGGAAAAAGGAGGCCTACAGGCAGTGGAAACAGGGGCGGGTAGCCTGGGAGGAATACAGGGGAATGGTCCGAGCAGCCAGGGATCGGGTTAGACAAGCCAAAGCTCAGATGGAACTGGATCT
>VUYV01000026.1:5271153-5283217 GCA_008711295.1 Anarhynchus alexandrinus
GGGAGGTGTCCCTGCCTATGGCAGGGGGGTTGGAACTCGATGATCTTCAAGGTCCTTTCCAACCTAAACCATTCTATGATTCTATGATTCTATGACCTCATATGGCATAGAATAACCCTTTGGTCAGTTGGGGTCAGCTGTCCCAGCTGTGTCCCCTCCCAGCTTCTTGTGCACCCCCATCCTACTCACTGGTGGGGTGGGGTGAGAAGCAGAAAAGGCCTTGACTCTGGGTAAGCACTGCTCAGCAGTAACTAAAACATCCCTATCAACACTTTTCAGCACAAATACAAAACACAGCCTCATACTAGCTACTCTGAAGAAAATTAACTATCCCAGACAAAACCAGCACAACATCTTAAAAGTCAAATAAAATAACTGAAACTGGACAGTCAAAGGCCTGTAAGACCAGACAAAAAATCTCAACAGAAACAATGGAGTTCAGGTTTACAGAATAGAGACAACAGAATATAAAGGTGATTGCTTAGAGTAACACCAAAATAGAACAAACTGACAAAACTCTTACCTTCAAAAAAGCCACCATAAATGGATTCTCCTCCCCTGCCATTTCCTTGAAAAAGGAAAAGTGACAGTTATAACTTAAAGTAGTGATTAACAGTCACGTTATTTGGAAGGTGCTTCATAATACAAAATACTGATCCAACTGCATCCAAGTCACTGACATTATTCTTCAAGATATGCAAAGAAGATCAAGACACATCTTTGTAGTCCCAAAGCAAACTTGGAAAACAAGAAAGTATTCTCCTACATATTCTGCTATATTTTCCCTTTTTTCTTTATTTCCCAGCAGCAGATATGATATTTTACCCTCACATTTAAACCTTGCAAAGGAAAGTACTTAGTACTCTGAGTACTGAGTTCATGGAGCAAAAGTGTCTGTGTGTGCATGCACATGTATAATATATAATATATATATTAATATATAATAATGTAAGTGTTCATGTAAAGGTTCTTACACAGAAAAAATAGAAAAAAGCAGTTGAATTGCAGAATAATTAATATAAGTGATGCTACACAGAAGTCCTGCAATATTCTATTACATACGCATTAAAATTTAATTCAAAGATTCACATCCTACCTTCACTGAAGTCACCTCCTTGGATCATAAAATCTTTCACAACCCTGTGAAACAGACAACTTTTGTAATGCAATGGCTTTTGGGTGGATTTTCCTGTACCCTTTTCACCTAAAGGAGAAGGAGGAACAAAAACCAAAATTACTCTCTGTACCTGCAGAATCTCCACTACAAAAAAAGTGCTACGTAAGGTCTTAATCAAAATCATTTGCTAAGCTCTGAAAAATTAGCTTGTAAGGCAGACACACACCTATAATACCAGTAAGAAAATAGCATTTAAGAAAGCAGAGCAGAAACTACCTTCTGTCTCTACAGTTATACCAGAAGAACTCCTTACTGACATTAGCATACAACTCTGGTCTCCTCCATGCAGATTGACTGAAATTAAACAGCCAATTTATGTTTAAGGTAACTGGCATTGCTCAGAAGCATGCAAGAAACACTCAGATCTTCAGTTACAACACGGCAAGGTTAAGGTACTATAAAAACTCATAACAAAAACAAAGAGGTGGGGGAAGGAGAAGGAATCTCGTTCCCTCCCTGGCTCATAATTACAACTGCCATCTTCCTCCCTTACATCAGTTCTGGTGCTCAAGACGCATAAGCAGACTCTCTGCTTCAGCGACATCACTATCTACTTTCCCTCCTACCTTCAAATAGATAAGGTCTCTGCTGAGTTAGCAAGATGAATAGCTCAGGGTGGGTCCTGTAAACAGCAGAGCCAACCTCAAGGTAACAGTAAGGTAACCAGTGGGAGTATGTTGGAAGGAAAAGGATGCCTTCCTCTCGGTGCCGGCAAACCATTAGACTGTATTTTCCTATAATCTTATTCTGAGCTATTAAACTGGCAGCTTTTGTCAAGGGCAGTTGCTTCTGAACTTATCTGTAACTGACTGGGGCCTCCATAGGGATCTGACTAGCTAGAAAAAACACTTTTGATAGGAACTTTGATAAATGTGAAGCTGTATCTGTTTCACTAACTTGGCATATGCCTAACGTAGGTATGCCAGGGAAACACGCAGCTGTTGATCCCTGTTTTAATAAGACAGCATATACTTTTCAAAACTGCCTGAAAAAATGAGTAAGGAAAACAAATAAAATTTATTGAAGATCAGTATCATAAACACTCTGCCCATATATTTTCCTCACTATTCTTAAATAAATTAAAGCAGCAATGTAGTTCAGCATCTGAACTTGATTTTGAATGTCAGCAACTAAGTATGAACTTAATAGTGCTTGTTTCTGACCTGAAATGCTGTTGAAAGACTTCAAGTAAACAATTTACAGCAGTAGCAGGGAATAATACTTTTATGCAATAAATACGACTTTTGGGCAACTGACAGCAGATCAAGAGTGCCATGGTCACATGATAACATCCTCGCAGCCACTTAAAAGGTTGAAATTTGTTAACAAGTTTTGATAATCTGACTTTGTGCCAGTAAACCTAATATCAGACCAGATAAGATAATACCTACATTCCTGCAGACATCATGAATGGTGCACTAAGTGTTCTACCTAACTTGACATGAATGTAATTATGCACCCACACCTGATCCAGATCATATTAGTACTGCCGAGTGATTCAGTATTAACAGCTACAGAGCCTTGACCTGAAAATCAACAGAGCTGGAAGGAAAGGAAGCAGAAAATGCTGAAGACAGAAAGCACGTATGCTATTTATGTATTCACAAAATTATTCTTGTGATAATAAATGTAAGTTTTGCTAAACTGTCAGCATTTTCAACAAAAGCATGCAGTCCACAGGACAATAATTCTGTTTGGAAATGCTTCCAGGACAGAGTCTTCTTGGAATTTTGTTCAAGAAATAATCTGAATTTCAATAGGGGTGGAAATCACCAGTATCCGTCAACAAAGAAAAATAAAAATGAATAAAAGAAAAAAATACTAATGATACCAGCAATACCTTTCAAACACCTCAAAGTATCATAAGACTAAAAAGTAAGTCTGCATGGTTGACCTCTTACCGGCTACCTTTCAAGACTGGATGATGTTATATAATGTGAACGGGTAACATCTATGCTAGTAACAGAAAATCAGCTTACTGTGTCCGTATTTAAAGTTAATTAGTGTATACTCCCTGCACCATACTAAGCCAAAGCTACAACTGCTTTGACTCTACATCATATGTACATGAGAAATCAGTTAAGTCTCTACAGATACCAAGAACCAATGTTTTATGTACTTATTTTTATATGTACGAAAATGTCAGGAAAAATAACATAGTCATCAAACTAGCTAACATGGTGTTACATTAAAAATTATAAATAAAATTAAAAATCTACAAACCTGTGCAAAGGCAGCGAAAATTCTCACATGTCTTTGGACACACATCTGAAAACAGTTCAAAGACGACTCTTCCAGCTAGAAAAAAAAAAAAAGGCATATTTATTATGAAGTTAACTGGTATTTGTATTATTCTTATGTATCCTATATGAATATCATGTTATTGAATGGATATTTTAATTTTCTTACCAGGTACATTGTTGATGGCTATGTCAAAAAAGCAACGAGGTCTCTGGACCTTTACTCCCATGGCTTCAAAAGTTTAAATACTGTAAGTAATAAAAATAAAATTTAGTTTTTCCTTTTGTGTAATGAAACTACGCATAAGTCAGTGCAGAACATTCTACAAAGAAAACAAAAACTGCAGAAAAGCAAACCAAAAAAAAAACAACCCCAAAACAAACCAGAACCAGGGAGCAAACGTAAGTATTTTTGAAGGTTCAGAAAACACAAAATATTTTAGGTAATTTTCATGTTTTGTAGACCCAAATGAGTGTTTTTATTCATGTTTGCTGCAACAGTATTAAATTTAAAATTGAGTGCCATACTTCAGATGAGGAAATACAAAAAGAAAAGATACTGTAAGGTATGGGGATAATAAAGCTTGAAGTCTTCTTGCTATCCAGATGGTACAGGAAATCACCGAAGTTGTCTGCTCCTAGAATTCTATATCCTAGGTAAAATAAACATCAGAGAAGAAAAAAGAAAAAAAAGAAAAAAATCAGCTTTGAGACCAAACGACTTGTTTGAGTGCCCTCAAACAATTTTTTGTAACTGCCTTTCAACTGTTTAAAAATACTAATTTGCAATCTCCTTTAGGCTCAGTGGTAGAGGCTAAGGCAGTGACCATCACCACGTGCCAGCCCACCCCTTTGGTCAGTGTTACCACCTTCAGATCAGGCCTGTTCTCAGGAACGCATCAGCTGCTGCAGTCCACAACTCAGTTCAGTTCATCTCAGTTACTATTAATTACGTGGGCCATGAACTACAGCTGCTCAAGAGAGAACATACTGCTTGTCTAGGAGCACAGAAAGGTGAACAGCGCGAGATGATGAACAACTTCATCTGCTCTAGGTGAGTAATAATTGCTCAAATCAAGTAGGCATACATTCAGAAATATAACTTTTGCCACAAATAAAGAGAACTGTTAAAGAGTGGAAAATAACCTACGATGGTTACAACTTGACAAATCACCAACACATTGTCACGTTAAGACTTAAGCATTTGATTTCTTAGGAATATATTTCCTGGATTCCTGTCACTGCAGTTATCAGGAGCTGTTCTAATTAGGATCCAAACCATTCTACATGAAAAAAAACCAAACAAAAAAACAACAAAAAACCCCCAAATATGTAGCTCTTCCACAATTACTGCTAAGTGAAATGATTTTAGCTTTTTATTGTTTCTTTTCCTTTTATGCCATTGCTTATCTCCTTTGAGTCATCATCCCTGGAGGTATTTAAAAGACTTGTAGGCATAGTTTAGTGGTCGACTTCGTAGTGTTAGGTTTATGGTTTGATTCAATCATCTTAAGGGTCTTTTCCAAGTCAAAAGATTCTATGATTCTTTATCGAGAATTTTAATGCAACTTTTCATGTATCTTTGAATATATAAATCCCTTTATTTTTATGTAACAAGCAATGTCTTAATCTTATTTGCATCTCTGGCCCTCCAACATTATGTACAATCATGATACTCTTCCTTTTCTGAAGCCCCATCCTCTCGGAATTACTTCAGAGAGGGGAAAAAAACAATGAGGGCAAAAGGATCTGTAAGACTGGAGTACCTTTTCTAGAATTTGGAATATAATCCACAAATTTTCAGTTCTAATTAATTTTAATGCCAGAAAACACTACTCAAATCTAGATGACGTACTGCATACATCTCTCCTAGAGCTTCACTCATAGCTGTGCCACAGAACAGCCTCGAAAAATTCAATTGTCGCCATCTGTCACTCTCAGCTTACAAACAAGAGGCTATAAGAAATCAAAAGACAGTACTGTAATCCTGTTAGTCTATATTCTCTCTACTTGTGCTCAGTGTCACTCCTAACGTTTTGCCAAGATTACACAACGAAAAATTGCAAGAACAATGCAGGACTGATTTAAATTAAACACCACTCAGTAGTTCATCATTCATGTGATTTTTAGCACAAGAAGACTTTGCAAACATGCAGAATCTCACTAGATAGCCTCTGATCTATGTAACAAATACATTAATTCACACAAGCCAGAGACTCATCAAAAGCAGAAGGCTTGCCTCAGTCTGCTTGCTCCTCTCCCTGAACTACCATTGCTCTTCTATTAGTGCAACAAATTTTGTAGCCAGGCAGAGAAAGAAAGACAGAAAACACCTGTAGCTGAGAACTTTGATGTTGTCGGGTCAGCAGAAGGCTGACCAGCTCACCACACTGCTGCACAAACTCTGGGGCAGCACAAGGAAGGTGGCAGCGTGGGCAAGGGTAGGGAGATGAGACAAGTGGGAGGGGACAGACCGCCTTCAGAACCAGACCAGCCCAAAGGACAGCCGTCAACTCACCCTGTCAGCAGCAGAATGGGCTATACACCTGCATGGAGGGGCAGGGGGATATTTTTTTTTTCTAGGAAACCTCTCAGAATAAATGCTATAATAAATACTGTTTGGTGGTAGAACTGACAGTTTTAACTGAACTGAGCCATCTAAGGACCAGTAGTACCACAACTGACTGACAGCACCAAAACTTTAAACATTTAGCTGTAGTGCTTGACTGAGGAGGGATTTAAGCTCCTGCTTTACAGGCAATTTGCTTGAGAAATGCAGAGTTATGCCTTAACATCTATATACAGTATTTCAGCCAAAATAAATGCAAACTATCTTAATATGTGGCACAATTTTTATTTCAAGTGTTGATTACAACTAAAGATAAATTGTAAAATAAATGTCAATATACCTACGTTGGTTGATTTTTAACACAGTTTTGTAAAGAACAGGGTAGGAGAGAGAAGGAAAAAATAAATAATTCTACCTGAATCCCTAGTCTCACCAACTTTTGCTCAATTTCATGTTTTTTTACCTCTACATCGTCTCATGAACAGTGGAACAAATGAAGTTTAGTCCGTGTTCTAAATGATACCTCGATGTCCCCTGCCCTTTCCCTAAATCCTCCAATAATATCCCCTAAATACTGGCTGCACTTGGTTCTAAACAACAGTTACATCAACTGGTCAGTATGAATACCCTGACTGGACAAACACCAGGACAAGTAAATATACCTAACTCTCGAGCTGATGGTGCCTAGTAAACCAGGCTAAAACACCAGTGATGTTTATCCTACCTACAAGTCAAGCGAGCGTTTCCACTCCAATATACTCAAGTATCTTTTGCACAGTTACTACTTCAGACAGACCTTCTCCTGAAGCGTTACAGGGAAAACTACTGAGTTACAAATGACGCATAAACTATTAATTTCTATTCATGTAATATTTAATACCAAACACAATCTTGTATATATTGATCATTAAAACTTGTCTGTATTAAAGGCAAGTATATGGGGTATGAATGGTAAATACGGAACCAACAGAGAAAAACAATTTGAAAATACCAAGAATACTGTCAGAAAATTACAAATACAGCTTGACAGTGCTATATGTCTGGTAAGAGTAGGGCTCACATGACTTGTGTATTTACCTTTTCAAATCTATTTGCCATTAGAATGTGGATACTCTTAACCCACAATACTTTGCATTTTTTAATTGTGAACTTGACTGAATTTTACTATTGAAGGGAATAGGATTTTAAAGTCAACCCAAAAGATACACACAGAAAAGTGCTATGCAGAAGGGCAATCTTGAGAACTCAGCTCACTTCTTTCCAAAACTCTCTAAGAAAAGACACTATAACAACTCAAGTACCACCCTGAAACGTTCAAGCCATTCATCATTCTCAACCACCACCTGTTTGAGGAGCCTCTTACTAAGTCTAAGTAGAAACTATGCCAAAAAAAACCCCAACCAACCAAACCAAAAAACCCACTTCAGTGTATCTAACAAAAGAAGCCTGTTTGTTTTATTTCTGAAAGTGGAATTACAGTTCAGCCCAGAGCATATTTGCATTTATTGACAAATACACCAAAAATATTTAGTCTTGTCAGAACAGCTGCATCCATAACCAATGCATCACCAGCTGTGTCCGTCAGGGTTCACATCCCTTCATACCTCCATGTGCCTCATTATTTTGTTCAAATATTTGCAGGATAAAGCTGGCCAATTCACTGCCAGGCTGCAGGCAGCTGTTCTCCTTCAAAATGATCTGTGCCAATGGAAAAAGATAACCGTCCCAAACTGTTCAAAAGCATCTCTATGCCAGAGATTATCACTCATATGCGTTGATATGCTTAAAAATACATCTTGGGGATTTTTTTTCAAAATCACCTGTGCTAGCAAGGATCTGGTAAAAATGCTGTTTAATATAAACTATCTGCTTTTGACTGAAATAGGCTAAAAAGCACTCACAGATGCACACCAACTAAAGTATCAACATGTCACACATCTCACAAGAGCTGATGGCAAGCAGCAAAAAAATAGCATTTCCTCGTTTTATGAGGGGAAAAAAACCTCTTTAGCTGTATCTACACTGAACAGGTCATAGGACTACCTATTTGTTTCAGTCCCTGCACACAACAGAACAGATTTGGAGAAAAGATGTATTCAGTAAGAAATATATATATTGTCCCCTATTCCTTCACTTTCTCTGTCATTATCAGCTCTCCCCTATGTTTAATTTCTCCTTGACCTTGCCTTTGTATTTGTTTCCTTGCATCAATTTACAATTATCTTCTGCATTGATCTTCATTCAACGTCCAAATGAAGTGAACAGTAAAGTGCATAAATTCACATACCTAGCATTTTGTTTCAGGCCATCTACAAATGCAGGAAGACAAAACTACATTGATTTATATTGCAAAGATAGCCATCTGGAATCTTCAGAAATATATTTTTAAGCAAAACTTTGAGTCCAGAAAATGCAAATGCACAAACTGAATACTGAACATATACCACATTCACTAAAGCTGTGGTTCCAGTCACTTGAAGCCAATATAAATGTGGGCTGATACCAGAACAGATTGCTCATACATCCACATGTTTAGCTTTCACACAGGTGGCCACCTAGCTGCATAAAAACTACCCTTTCCTCCCCCCTCCAAGAAAAGATTTGGCAGCAGCACATACCAGCCTAAGCAATGGTGGAGCCATAGACTAAAAATGTTTTATGTTCATTCCAGTATGGATTAAACTAGAAACAAATTTATTATTGTGAAATGGGAGAGATGAAATTTTGTTCCTAGTTCCATTCCTGTGCCAGAGCTTCCAGCTGCGTTAGGATGATACTGAAGGTGTGAACAATAAAAATCCAACCAGCCCAACCCTCAATTGCCATCATTTCCTCACATTTTCCCCAAACACCACCATCTTTTCCTCTGTGTTTCACCATCAAAACACTCTAAATTAGCAGCAGTGACAACTAAGGAATTTTTTTTTTTTTTATTTTAGTAATCAGCAGCACAGGTTTTTTGCTGTCAGCAGATTTACGAATAAGGTACTACACATTTCAGGTTGAGGATGCTGTCTTTGCAATCAACATGGTGGACTTAACACATCTACAAGAAAAGAAGAAAACATTTGTGTTCTACACAGGTCTATGAAATCGATGCAGGAAGAGTTTCTACTCATAATCAGAAATCACATGTTATAGGTTTTCAACCTGACCGCCTTTTCTAACGGTATTTAGAGGGAAAAAGCCAACCACAAAAAAAACCCTCTCAACATTTTTGCAGGCAAAAAGTGATTGACACCGCTTTTCATCAGGCTTCCTTCTCTCAAATAATGCTACAAGTCTTTTTTTGACCATTGACATAGTATTTTTCCCCTAAAAATGAAATGAAATTAAGAGATACCTGGCAATATCAACCATTGTCTTCCATGGACATGAGGCAAAAGGATGCTATCCTTTTAGGGAGATTTAAGAAAATACCATCCTCAGATAGGTCCTGACTAAATATGCAGTACATATTCCTGACACTACTGCACTGCATAGTTCATTTGCATGACTTTCAGAATGATTTTTTGCAATTATTAACATGAATTTAGTCTTCTTGTACTAAAGCATATAAGGAATACATACCCAATTATAACATCTCAGCTGAGAGAATATAACATTCGGCTGAGAAGGTAGTAACCTTCCCTTAAATTATTTAAACAGAAATATAGGTTCCCACTAGATCATGGCCTTTGTTTTATTTTCCTAAGACAGAGACACCTACAATGAAAAAGATATTAAAATATCTAACCATACTCTTCAATAGCAAGTAAAAAGCTTTGTTGCCAAGAGTTAGTCATGATTTTCTATTATCTAATTTATGCAGAAAGTACTTTCATCGTGTCCTCCCCCCCGTTAAGATTTGTGAAAAAATACAGGTGTTTTCTCCCAGGTCTGTGCACAAATAAGTGCCTTTGTTGGTGTTTACTGCTCTCCCAGAAGCAGCAAAGAAACACGTCTATTTCAATTTTACTATTCGTAACCAGAAAGTGGATTCGCATAGGTCTGAAGCCATTGATTTATATTCGAAAACTTACAAAATGCTAAGAAAAGTAAAGTTTTAGTATTGTTTTAAAGGGAAAAAAGCTTTTAAAGGGTCTAGTGTTATCTCCAAGCCATTTACCCATTAGGATCCTCAAACTAAATTTCAGAAGTGGAATCCTTCCTCCCCCAGTACTAAAGATGACAATAAGGCAAGACCATCCAACAGTACGAAATCGTTCCTAATGTTGACCCATATTTGTCAACCATAACCAAAAAAAGCTTGTTCTACGATCTTCTATTCTTAAGTTCTCCTCCTTTCTCTACTACTTTAGCTCTAGATTCTTCCCCTGCCTCATCCCAGCCTCCTATCTAAATCTCACTTCGTTAGAAGATGGCCAGATTTGCTCCCTGGCACTCACTGACTCTGCTTCCAAATGGAAGATGGCTCCTACATGCACACAGCATGGAGGAGTGAACTGGTAGTGGAGACATCTCGCTGCAGCAGAGTAAAATCCTCCATTGCAGTACATACTCTTCCCTTCATATTCCCTCATAATCCACAGATTTTCTGAGATCCTAAGGGGAAAAAAAAATATCTTCTTTTGATAACAGCTTGATGACTGCTTAGCTAACTTAAAAAAGAAATGTTTCTGTTTCACAGAAGAGGACTGGAAAAATAGGAAGTCTTAATAAGAAATATAGTCCCAAAGGGCACCCTCAGAAGATTATTGATGTTACTATCCTTTATATGTTCCCCTTCAGATCTACTTCATGTACAGGAACTATACTTTTTCCCAAATTTTTATAAATAATTTTAAAAAAGTGATAAATCAAGCGCTGCACGTTTATATAAACTAATGCTTCACAAATCACGTGTAATTTCCATACTTTTATAATGGTAGCACCTAAAAATTTCAGTCATGCTGGACCCCAATGCATTAATGAATGGGAATAGTGAAAGAAAATGGTGGAAAAAAGATAAAGCAAAAAAACCCAACCAAAAATCAAAACCAACCAAACCTGAAAACATCTATCCCTGCCCAAAGGGCAGCCTCTTCTGCAGGCAATACAGAACAAAACCACGGAAAACAAGTATATTCTCTTCTGAGAGAATACAATCTTAGAAAACAGACTTCATGCACAAGAAACAGTCTCATATTCCTCTTAAAACAGGTCTCAAATGATTACTAAAATATAATTAACAAGTCAAACATTGGGCAGCTAGTAGCAAAAGCAACTTCTTTGTCATCATTATGGGAAACACTTCTCTAATTGTGAGTGAATTGTAAGGCAACGTTTAGCACTACAATATATATTTTGTCCAGTTTCAAGAAACTATTTATTTTTTTCCTAAGCCTCTCTCCTTCAAAGCCTCAATGACTCAAAGTACAATCATATATACACAGTACTTATAGTTTGGTCGTGGCTGCAAACAAAATGAGCCTGAAACTCATTACTCATAAAAATCTCTGAAGTGCCTTAGGAAATCCTTAAGAGGCAGAGGACCCTCCTGCCAGCCATGGTAGCTCCTGTAGGCTCCACTTCCCTAGAGAGGCCTGCAGAGGGGAGGAGAACATGTGGCACGCAGACAGCCCGGTTACTTCGCCTTCTAGGGGAGGAGGGAGGATTCATTCAAACTCCCGAGCAGGCACCGAGCAGCACCCGAGAGGCCGACCAGGGCGCTGGCAGCGGGCAGGCAGACCCGCGGCGTGCCCGGCCCGGCGGACCCTCAAGCCGCGGAGGGGCAATACCCGGCCCGGCGGACCCTACCACCTTGGCACGATTCTCGCCAGGCCCCGTCCGCCACTTCACCCACCCCTCCTGCTCCCACCTGCCTTCGGGCCCCGCTCGCAGCTTCCCACACGCACCCTTTCCTCTCGGGGGCCACCCTCACCTGGGATGCCCCGGGCGCCCCCTCAGGCAAGCGCCGGATGACCCCTCTCCGGCCGCGGCCCGCCCGCCCCTCGCACACGGCCCGCGGGGCCTTGCGAGGGGGCGTGTGTGCGCGGGGAGCCGGCGCTGGCGACCGCCCGCGCGGGAGCGGCGGCCAGACCGAGCCGGGGTAGTCCCTTCGGCGGGCCGGGGAGCGGCCGGGGCTCCCACCCCCGT
>VUYV01000026.1:5283566-5332288 GCA_008711295.1 Anarhynchus alexandrinus
CGGGGCCGCTGCCGCCCCGCGCCCCGCCGCCGCCGGCCCCGCCGCCTGAGGCGAGGCGAGGTGAGGCTGGGCGCAGCGCGGGAAGGCGGCGGTGCCGTTGGAGCGGCAGGAGGCCTCTGCCGTCCGTCTGCAGGTACAGGAGTGGTTTCCAAGCGAACGTGTGCGGGGCTGGCGCTGGCCTTCCCTCCTGGTGGGTGGCTCAGCGAAGAGCCTGGAAAATGGCCGAGGGACTGGTAAAGGAGGCGTCCGAAACAGGACTGGAGGGGCTTAGGGTTACTCCAGCAGTACCTGGCAGACGTCGTTAGGGGTTGTAGAGGGCTAAAATGGGAATTTAGACCAGCTGTATGGGAAAAAGTTCCTCGTAACCTTCTCCCGTATGTCTGTATTGCCATTGAAAGTTAATTTCTGTGTATCTTAAAAATAGGGATGTGAAAGTTTACGACAATGCATAAAGCTGTGAGCACCTTCAAAATTAAGAGCTACATAGAAGTACGTACCTCCTTTGGAAGGGTTTTAATTCAGACCAGTGGGTATTGAGGTTAGTAATCATACATAACAGGAGGTAATGGAAGTCCTGTCACTGGCTGGGGAGAAGTCTGTTGAAAGCAGGAAAACAAATTTTCTCCTCCTGAATATCTGGGGGAAAAAAAAAAAATCAATTAAAAATTGAGAGTTTGACCCATGTGACTTCTGAAACGCTGAAGAAGCTGGTGACTGGACTTCTGTTCAGTAAATCAACATTGGCTTCAGCACAGCATGCTTTGATACATCTTGCTTTATTCCCCTTTAGGTCCGAGTTTAAGGTAATTTTGTCTAGCTTTTAAATTTTATTTTAGGCATTATTAATTGATTTCATCCAAACGTACTTGACAAGTCAAAAGTAAAAAGTTCGGTATCTTGTGCATGAAAAATCCATATGATTTGCAGAACTCCCCGTCATATGAACGTGGCATAGTTTTTCTCTAGAGTGGGAGATCAGATGCCTCAGAGCTCTTATGTGAGTTTGTACAAGGCCTGAAATCCTTGAAAAAGGTTAAGTGCCAGCCTTTGAGATCACCCGGCAGGGTTTGGGTCTCCCTCTGTTACTTGCGGGCCTGTGTAGACTAGCTACGGCGATCTGGATTTGCTAGCAGAAGGGTACAGGAGCTGTTCCACTTTTACAGTTGGAAAAATGGTTACAAATCCAGAGAAGATTTTTACGTGTTGTTTTTCTAAAACACTACAGATCTGTAATCATAATATAGAGGCTATTTTATTAGTTTGAGTTCCATATTCATAAGCATCCAGTATATGAGGTATACATATGATCCACCACAGACAAAAGTTGAAAACCCAAACCTAGACAGCTGCAAAAAAGCTAGTCAACATTGGTCATGGTAGTAGTCCTGGTTGTGATTTTAGATAGATTTTCAAAACACAATGAGATTGTTACCATTCTACCTAAATATCCTTGTTATTATCGATTGCGGTGAGAAATAGTCCAGCAAAATGACCGGGAGCTATCTGTATACAACATAAGCAACATACATGTTGCAACATGTTAGACTGGTGTTCCAGATCTGATGCATTTTTAAACTGTTCTGCAAAGCATAAAAAAATTATAATGTAAAATAACATTAATCCAGTGGAGCCAAACTCTTGAATTTCACCATTACTGAACTTTGTGCTTTTTCTAGGCAGGGAAGACCTTTTTTTCCCCTCACATAAACGTTGGTTTGATTAATATGACCTCAATACTCAAGATGACCTTGGAACTTTTTATTTATTTATTTTAATTTTTTTATGTCCTTTGGAAGGTCTAACTGGCTGGACTTTCTCTGTACGTTTCCTGACATCTCAGCTGCTGGGGAAGGCTGTCTCGAGGCGTACGCGGGGTAAGCAGCGGCGCAGAGGCTCACCCCCCGCGCTTGTTTGGAGCGAGCGGTATCCATCTGTGGCTTGAATGCGGGAAGGGTCTTGTGAAAAAAATAAGCGAAGGACTTCTCAGATTGCGTTCTGCGGGCCCAAAAGTTGCGCAGGCGACGCTGATCCCTTTGTTTCCTTATCTAACCTAGCCGGGCGCTGGACTTCGCTGTTTCAGTCGCCCTCGCTTACTCCAGCGCCAGGGGACACCTCGCGTCCCGCGCCCCGCCGGCGCCGCGCCTTGGGCCTGCCGGCAGCTGGGCCCTCCCCGCCGCCCTCCCGGGAGCCCCCCGCGCCGCCCCTCAGAGCCCGCCGCCACCTCTCCGCCCCGGCGGGCTGCAGCACGGCCCGGGCAGCGGCGCCCTGCCGCTGTACTCCGGCGGCGGCTGCCGGGCCGGGGCCGCGGCCCAGGACCCCTCCCGCGGCGGAAGCCAGGCGGTTCCGGGGGGGCCGGGCCCGGGGCTTTCTCCCGCCGAGCACAGCGGTGCCCTCTTCCTTCCAGAGCGTACGCCGTTGGGCTAAACGTGGCCGAGGGAGCGCCGGGCGGCGGCGGGAGCCGAGCCGAGCGCTGCGGTTTGCCTGCGGCTGGGGGGCAGCGGGGCCCCGGCCGCCCGCTCCCCTCCCTCCCTGCCCCCCGCCGCCGCCGCCGCCTTCTTGAGGCCTGTGCGGCGGTTCAGCCCCTTCTGAAGGGCTTCTGGGTCAAAATCTGACAGGAAAGGAGGGGGCGACCGGCCGGCAGGTGGGAAGCAGGCGGGCTTTCCGCGGGTGAGCCGGCGGTGCGGGGCGAAGGCAGGAGAGGAGGTAGGCCGCTGCGGGTACCCGTGTGGCAGGGATGTCGGACTGCCCGCCGCATGGCTCAGGGAAACGGAGGTGGCTCTGGCAGACAGGTGGAAAACACCCTACACCGCACAAGCAGCTCTCTTTAACAGTTACTTAAGTCTTTAATACTTTTTATACTTGGGGAGTGGTGGGTGTCCACGTTTTCTGCTTTATGGAAGACTTCCTGGCTCACTGTAGTTTGATATACAGCCTTGAATATGCTTATTGTGTTTCATATGGTAGGAAATGATTTTAAAGAATTTCTCGTCCTTTTAGCGTATATTTTTCATGATAAGTAGAATAATTTAGAAATAGTTCTTTAAGTAGATACAAATTTTAAATCTGTGTATTTGTAAGTTTTTAAAGTATTCAACGTTTCCTATTGATTTCCTTTTTATAACATATTAGAATTAATTACAATTTAAAATTGCATACAAGTTTGTGGTAAATCACTTGCATCTGCTAAATACCTTCCAGAAACAGAAATATTTGGAAACTTCCTGCAGACTTTTAGATAGAGATCTGGGTTCCCAGTCGTTAGGATATGGGATGCAAGGTCCACTGCAGCACGAGAAGGGGAAAGGATGTGTTACCTGGGCTTACAAGGAAATTATTTGAGCCTGAAGTTTTTATATTCTTTCCAGATACCTATGTCATCCTGTCTTCTGGCAGCTTAGCTTGCTAGTGCTGTGGGGAGTAAGTGTGAATTGATATTGTAACTATTTTTTCCATCAGATGGACATATGAAAATAGAGGAACACTAAGCAAGGCAAAAATACACTAATAAAAAGCCTTTGCTTAGTGTTCTATAATACAGTACATTAAATCTTAAAAACAAGTTTAAATATATCAGTGTTCTCTTAAAGGTATTTGTCGGATGCTGTCTTAGTTCTCTAAAACAAGATTAAGAAAAAAATCCCTGTTCATTTGCAGCTAGGACTCCGGACATGATCGTACAAAAAAGTTACAAATTTGTGCTGGTTTTCAAGCGGTACTTTACTGTCATGTCATTAGAGGGAAAATGCTTTTTTTTTTTCCTCTATTTAAACAAGGTAGTTTGTATAGTTCAATAATTCTGATAACTCTGTATTGCAGCTTCTGCTTAGAAGCTGTTGGTGGACCAGTCAATCACTTCTGCTTTTGATTATTGTCACCGTATCTCATTTGCCATCTATGTGGCAAAAGGGAACAGAAGAAGTATTTTTAATTAACTGGAAAATCTGCGGAGTAAAAAAATTGTAAAATGGTCTGTTAAATGTGGTTAATTTAGTACTTGATATTTTGTGGAAGATTACTGGATTGTGATTTAACAGTGGCTTGACCAACTTTGGTGTGTATTTTAGCTTATTTAATACACATTATAAAATCTCATAAGAAGTCCCAGCTGCTTCTAAAAGCATGTGGCTGCACACTAAGAGAGAGAAGCAAAAAAATCTTTTCATGGAGATTACATGGAATAAATAATGTCACACAACTTTTTTCAGTGATAAAGTGGAATAAATTCTTTGTAGACAACTATCGTATGGAATAAATAAAAGCAATCTCTGAAAAGGGACTATGAAATAAATCGTTATTATAAAAGGTAATATATCTGAAAAATGTGTGCCTTTTATTTTTGTATGCTTTCATTTTCCATAGGGAGGAAAATATTTCATATTGTAACAGATCATAAGTAAAAATTACTTAATTTTAGCTTTCTTTGTATTTGCCCCAGTGTCAGCGACAACAGTGTAGTACAATGTCATATGACTTTTTATTCTCTGAAACTGATTGTGCAGACATCAAAAGAAATCCAGCTATATGCAATTTTGTGGAATGATTTCAGTACCTTATGTAGACTGCTCAAATAAGAAGGTTTTTTCTTTCTCAGTAGACCTACTGTGTGCTGCTGCCATCACCTTGATAATGTTACACTGGTGGAATCATGCCTACAGTTGAAGAGCATTCAAGTTTGCTGAAGGTATGGTATGTTGATAATTTTTGTTGTTTTACTGATTATATCTCCTGAAGCAAGACTTCTAGACTTTTCCATGGTCTCTGAGTTAAGGGAGTTTGATAGGTCTGTTTTGGTGTACCACAACATTTACTACCAGTGGTTTGTGTTCTGCAGCTTGGCTTGGAACCAGTTTTGTAGGTTGTAGAATACACAGTTGTTAGTACTGTGTACAAATATTAAGAAAACAAATTAATACTTACCAAATTTCAGTAGATAAGTCTGTAGCTTACACTATAATTTGGAGAATTAGGTTGCTTTTCTTTTGTGCAGTGGGTGATTTCAGCTGATGCATTGTGACTGATCAATATCCTATACTACAAAGTTGGTCAACCTTTCTGACTAGAAGCCATATACCAAGATCTTCATGTGTTTACAAGACACAGACCACATACTAAAGAGAGCAGAGTGGAAAGGAAACTCTGGGAGAGGCTCATAGACAGGGTGCAGTAGATATCACTGTGGGATGGGTGTACATATAGAGCCAGAGGAATCCAGTGATGCCATCTAAATTTGAAAACTTACCAAATGGACTAACTTTTCTTAGTGCTTGTGAGCATGTCAGTGTTCGTTGTTGGGAGCTTCGTTGAGAAGAATCCAGGGTGCAGGTTTTTCTCAAGCTTACCTTACTCAGAACATTAAAAGTTAGAGACATTGATTTTTAGCTAGTAGTTATGACTGTACTTAACTGCTCTAATTCTGTCTCATTACAGGTACCTCAGAATTGAATTATTCTTAATAATCCTACAGGATGAAAGAAAAATGATCTATTTTTCAAATACTTGGGTTTGTTCTTTGTAACAACGTGCTTTACTGTGAAAAGTGAAAGAAGAATCTTTCTGGACACTTTAAAGATAACTGGTAGGCATAGCAAAATGCTTGCTTTGAGGCAGGTTTGCTTGTTTACGCTGAGACATTACCAAGCTCGGACTCTGAGCAGTGATCTGCTTTTGAGCCAGATAAATAGCTGCACCCATGAAGATGAAGTGTTCAGCCTCGTTGGAAGGAACAAAGCGAGGCTTTCTGAAAAACATGTGGGAATTGCACTGAACATGCTGTGGCAACTGCAAAAGAAGAGGCCAGTTCTCTTAAGGACTAATGAATATATAAGAAATCACTCCCAGTTTCTTGCTCTTTGCATTTTGGCAGAAAACAAGGTGGAGCACATGGAAGATGAGGCCATAGTGGACACCTTATATAGTATTCTGAGGTAAGCAGCATTATGTTAATTCCACATTTATACATTTTGTATTTGGTAGTTGTTATGGTTTGAGGAACCCACAACAATTTATTGTTGTTTAGATAATTATTCTATCACCTGATGACCCCTCCCCACCCAGGAAGGTCAATCGGGGAAAAAATGGAAAACTGAGGGTTGAAATATAAACAGATTGAATCGAATAAGACTAAATAATTAACATTAATAACACTAAAGAACGAATATTGATCCCAATACCAATATAAAATATACAAGGATTATACTCAGCCAATTCTATCAGTAGGAAGCTGTGCACTCCCAGCAGTGGACAGCAAATGTGGGACACTGCAAGCGCTACGGCTTCAGGAGGAAGGGAAGGGCTCAGGGGTCTGGCGCCGGCGCAAGAAGTTCTCAGGATTGCAGTCATCAAGGAAAAGAGAGAACTCCTCAGCAAAATTTCTAATTTGAATGTGACATTCATGGTATGAAACAACCCTGTTGGCCAGCTTGGGTCAAGTGCCTGGGTCTCGCTCGTCCTCATCCCTGCACCTGGCTAGCTTGAAAACACAAAGACCTTGAAACCCACATACCATAGCTGGCTATACAGTAAATATTTTCACAAATTCAGACACCAGAGTCTTCTAAAAGTGCAGTTTTCCCAAGTATTAGAAGAGAAATTAGTCCTGTGTTGCTCAAACCAGGACAGTAATAAAAAGAGATGGAATTTTGACTACAAAGCCATCATATAAGGAGACTGGGATATTGCCCTGTCCCAGCTTCTGTACTCTGATGTGTGACACAGACAACTTAATGTCCTGTGCCTCAGTTTTTGAGATGCAGGCACAACTGATCTGTTTTGCACTCCCAGTAAATGGATTTGTGGTTATTAATGCACAAATGTTTATAATCTGTTTGACTGGAGGGAGCAATAGCAATGTAAACCATGATAAATAATGAAAGGACGTGTGTCTTATTTCTTTATAACTTTTGAAGTAAACTTCAAACTATTATTTCTTTCTTCTGAAGGCTTGATGTTGAAGACCATGATTCTCTAGCAGAAGTGCTTGTTACAGAAGCATGGAAAAGATTAGAAAGGCAAGTACTGTACTACTATGCTTTGTGAAAGGTTGCAAGCGTGGTTTGCTTCATGTGAGACTACACAGAGTTCTCAAGGAATATTTATGAGATGTTTTAAACATTATATGAGTATTTTAAATGAAAATTGTATTTTTGAAGGTTTTGGAAATTATTTTTATACATATGGAGGCTTTGAGTATTGATGGACTTCGGTACACAAATGCTTGAGAGATTCAGATACTGCAAAAACAGGGACTGACAATTAAGATTTTGAAATACATTGTCTGTGTAGGTTTATGTGTTCAAAGTATTTACAGTTTTATCTTAGAGCTTGCTGTCCAACTCTTAAAAGGTTGTTAGAACTCTGCTCTTCTCAATTTTAGTAAAAACTTTTTGTGTTAAAACATCAACATTTTCCCTTTGCATTTTTTTTGGGGGGGGGGGGGTTGTTTGACTTTTTTTTTCTATATATATTGCAATTTTCATTCTTTAATCTCAGGTTAATGGCAGAAGCTAGTGTCAGTCTTGGCACCAGCATTACAGAATTGCCTCTCCCAGCTTAACACCTGGGGCATCTTGACAATTAAATAAATTCAGTGTAGCTTGAACACAAAATGGCATTCATGTAATAAATTGCTCACATTCCTTTTAGCTATTTCACACCATTGCTTGAGAATGTGATCTTTACAGATTTCTTATTCTGATCTGGTTAAATGAAGGACTTCTGATTTTTTTTGTGCAGGTCCATATGCACAATGTGCTTTGATATAAAACATATAGGTGTTTTGGCTAAGTCCGGGGAATCACTATAGGTGACCAAATCGGAAATGCTTAGATATTTTGTTTCCTTGTTTTATAATTTGAATATAACCTTGTCTTATATATTTGATGAAATAGATTTTTGTCTTTAGTTACTCACTAGAAATAAAAGGTGAATATTCTGTCTGTCTTCATCTTGACAGGCTTAGTCTGCCAGCTCTGTCTAAATTCGCACTGTGTTTACACAAGCAACGCAGATATTTCAGTCCCGTAATTGGCAAAGTAGCTCATATTGTAGACATGAAACTGGACTCTATACAGGATATAAGGTAAGTGTCAGAATGAAATTAAACAGCAGGAGAAGCAATATGTCACAATTACTGGGCTGCCTTTGCTGAATGCTTTCCCTTTTTCTCAACTGGAGGTTGCTTTTCTTCAGTTTGGGGTTTGTGGGAAAGAGGTGAGTTGTATTAGTGCATTGATTTTCACGGACAGGTTTGCTTAGGTGAACGCATTTTCCCAATGATATTGCGAAGAATTTCTTTATAACCAATTTAAACATTTAATTACAACTAATGTTCTACATACAGTGGAAAAACAACAGATATTGCTTTATCCTGATTCTAAATCTTATGTGGTCTTTTTTGAGAATTTAGAGGCTTGATATTTGAGAGAGGCAAGATCTTCCATGAGATCGATACTTTCTCTACTATGACGTGGATTTAGTTTACTATTGTGAATAGCAATAAGGAGTCTTAAAGCAATGTTATTTTTATTTATCTTCAGAGCTTTTTTTTTTTTGGTCAAGCTGAATTAATCAATTCTCTTGCTAGCATGTCTAGTGCATTACCCTAATATTAACATTACTTAAAACCTGACCCTAGTCAAAGAAGTCCAAGCTTCTTTTTCTTGCCTCTGTTCCCCCTGGGCCATTATAGCAAAGCCTGCTCTTCCCTTTTTCTGCTTTATACAGCACCAGCAGTCCCAACACTTATTTTTGTGGACGTGAGGAGCCTGCTTATGAAACTCATTGAATGGGACTGCATTTCTTTACAGAACTGGCTCTCCCTGTGGTTGTAAGTTTTATTCCCTTAGGAAAGGATTTTTTCTTTAGGAGTGACAATGACTTTTCTCCCCATTCTGTCACTTGAGAATTGTTTTGGTTTCTTTAGTTTCCATTGAACATTAAATATCTTTCTGAAAATTTGAATCAGGCAAGTCAGGGTGTTGCCTTAGGCAAACGCTTTCATCGGATGCAACTTTGTAAGGGATGGCTGAAAAATCCCAACCGTTTCAGAAATTCACTGAAAGCAGAATCTTGACTTTAGTAGGCGAAATGGGGTTTGTTCATCTGTTTTTTCTGTATTAGATGTAAAATTCCTTTTTATGCAGAAGTCAGCAACACCCTGACTAATGTTCCTTTATTTGCATAGTTTATTTAAGAAATCTAAAATTTATTACTTACTATGTTCAATGTGTAAGTGTGAAATCTTTTGAATTTTTTAGGATCTTGTCAGTTTTGATGATCAGCATATCTGATGTTATCTCACAGAGTTTTCGAGATCGATTACTACACAAGGCTGAACAGCTCCTGGAAGAAAAGGATGAAGTCCACTTCAACTACGCCAAAAGAATACTACAGTTTCTTCAAAATTTTAAACTGAAATATCATCCATTGGTAGAAAAATGCAACAAGATTTTCCTTAAAAGTGCCTCCTATCTTGATATACACAGTATTAGTCTTATTTTTGGACTGTATGAGCAGCTGGGTTTTGACAATGCTGAATTCCGCTTGGTTGCTAAACAGTTGCTGTCTGAAACTATAGATGATTATCATGATCCTGAAACCTTTGCAAAATTATTTTTTACTCTTGGGCCTATGGCAGGATCCAAGGTAAGAGAAAGGTAAGTTTATTAACAATTTTGTCTTATTTATGATATATAGATAGTCTTGCACAGAAATCAAAAATGTACTGGTGTTTGGAGGAATTTCTGAGCCTATCCCTGAGCTGAGCATTAGATTTCCTACTTGTAACTTTGTAGCAATGTATTATTTCATCATGGAAACACTGTCATAGCAGTTTGTCTTAAAGCAGTTTCATAGAAAGCTCTATCCAGTAATCAGGGGATATGTGAATGCCATTATGCAAGGCCATCTTGTAGCTTGGTCTTAGACTACAGCCATCCTTTCACAGTGGATGGTAGTAAAAAACTTTGTCTTTCTCCTGAGAAGTATATGCAGCAATATGTGTTGCTTTCTCCTTTTTAAGACTGGCAGTAGCTGAAACAGCCCGAGTCTTGTCATATCCCAGTTTGCTGTACATCTTATTCTATGTGAAAGGTCATCAGCAAGGAACACTTCAGCATTTATTTAGCAATTAGAGCATAGTATTGTGTGGCAGACTTTTTTCTGCCAGTTTTTCTTGTGCTACAAAATCCTATTTGGGGGTGGTATTAGTCATGGGTCTCTCAAAGTCTGCAGTTTTAGGCAGAATTTGCTGTATTAATTACAATTAGTCATATTTTCAGACTTTTCTTCATGAACATTTGTGTCTATTCAGAGATCTGGATAAACTGCAAGCCTGTGTTGGTTTTGCCGTCACTGTCTCAGTTCCAAAAGCTTTTCCTAGATTTTTTTTTAATTTATTTTATCTTTGGTAAAAGTCAGTGTGAGTTAGAAAAAGTCATTGGCTTTACTTGCCTTAGAACCAGTTCAACTCACTTTTGATTCTGTTACCTGCTTCCTGATTGATTGTGAATTGTTTAGTGTCTCAGAGTACCTTCCCTACTTCTTGTCTACTTTCAGAATTGTTGGACTTGCTGGTTTCTAGCATCAGAGCTACGTGTACTGATCTAACACACTCGTATCTCTTTACCTGTGCCATACTGTGCCAACTGTTTAGAAGAAGCTTCCGCAGAACAAAGGTCTCTAGTTCACGGGAATTTGTTTTCCTGTATTTTCTGAAGTAGTCTATTGGTTCTTTCCCTTCTAGACAAAGAAAATGGCTGCAATGTGCTGGAGGTTTTCAACTGTTTTTCTCTGGAAAATACATAATTTGTTTTCCTCTTTAGGTTGCTAGTAACTGCAGTGCACATGGCAGAAGAATTTAGCAGTCACCAAGTATTGGTAATACTGAAGACGATGCAGAAAATGAAATGCAGAAATTCTCATCTACTCAAAAAGTAATTGTTTTGATACTACTAAGAAGTTGTATTCTCTAGGTAAACTACTTTAGTATGGAAAACTATATAATATCCAGTAAGTTGAGAGTGGAGAGTGTCACTTGCATACAAATGCATATACACTATATATCATAAACTATTACAGATTTTAGAATATCACAGCTTGACTCAGAAGTACTTGAGGCAATTTAGAAATTTTGTGGAAGGGCATTTCAACCCTAACAAGTTAATGTAATGTAATTTTTGGCTTATTTACAAATATGTGATCCTATTTGAGTAAACTTCGCCTCTAACAATTACTGTAAACTGGTGAGACAAATAAGAATATAATAAGTTGCAGAGAATGTGTCCTATCTAGGAGATCCTGTTATTGATATGAATTGTTTCTTAAGAAGTCATTGTGCCCTACTTTGAACTATTAAGTCTTGCGTCTTTAAGAACCTGGGCCACATTTTCTGCAGTTGTAAACTGGATGTTGTTTACAGGGAGAGGTAATATCTTTCATATAATGAAGGGAAAAGCAATTGAGATTCTGGGCATGGAAGATGCAGCATCAGATATGTCACAGATGCAGCAGAGTTAAGTGCAGCTTGTGAGCAATAACTGGATTGAATGTAGTTGTATGAACCAAATAGATCCTTGGAAGAAAAGGGACAAGTGATATTGTAGAGCAGAGTGGTATTAAAGGGAAGAGCAGGTGAATTCATACTTTTTCTCCTTGAATCTCACTGCTTAAAGAAGGTCTTAAGGTATCTTTCCCTGCAAATCTAGCTCCCTCTTGCAGCTTTAGACCAACATAGCTGTAGCAACCACTGTTACATAAATGAGTACAGTGGTGCTGAAGCTGGCGATGCTGTTCTAGTTTACCCCATCCTTGGTCCACTCCAAATTTAACTGACTGTAAAATTTGCAACAGAAATTGCTAGGGCAAAGTAGCTGTTTTGCTGTGATGAAGGCTTTAATTTTGCGATTCACTAAGTGGAGAGAGGCTGCTGTGTCCACTGTGAAAACTGGGGTGGAGAGGAGTGCAGGTGTGTGCAGCCCTCCACCTAGGTACTGTGCACCACAGGACACCTCTTCTTCATGTGGCATGTTGGGTTTTGCAATATCTTCTGTATTAGCATAATACCATGTCATTTTTTTCTCTTTGAGTTCAGAATGGCTTCAGTTCTGCACAAACACTTGGATAGCTATCATGTACTACAGTTGGTAAAGTTAACACAGGACTTGGTGGTGTTGCGTTGCCACAATCTGGAGCTGTTTGCCAAACTAAAAATGTTACTATTCGGGTAAGTGTGTATTCTTGGAAATGTAGCTATTTAAGTATTAAGCAGTTGCCTACTTAATATTTTAAATAACAAGCTAAGATGTTAAAATTGTTTTGTTTCCATAAAATATGAAGAAGTAAGAAACTCTTAAAAGTATTTGAGTCTATTAAACATGTAAATCAAAGGATAGGAGGTGGATATTGTCTTGACTGTAGACTCAATAGTATCTGCTAATAGATACAAATAGATACAATTAAAAACAGATTTTTTTTCCCCTTGGACACTGCAATATAATGACAGTGAACAGGAAATTTTGATTGGTACTTTATGGGAAGGGTAGGTATTAATGTCATCTTTGATGTTTGGATGAACAAGTAATGAAAAATATACAGTAAGAATGCCATGGTTGGGACAAGTGAAAGTGTGAAGCACAAATACTCTTCTTTTGATTGAAGAACTGTCTAGACAGTTCTCACGCTTGTACAGTTGCAACATACAAAGGGAAACCGTTTCTGGAAGCACGGGAGATCTGCCACTGTTCCTTCCATTGCTGAGCCTCTGTAGGAATGCAGTGCCCTGGCTGTACGTGTGTTTTGTGTCTGATGCCTTCATGTTCCTCAGGCACCTTAGAACCTGGTGCTCCCCAGGACAGAAATCACATAAATTATCCAGGTCCAGAAATCTACAGACTCTGTTAACAAAGGTGGATCTTCTGTCCTTACAAAGGACTTCTGTGTTTATCAGTAACACTTGAAGCCTCACCAGTTGACTGAGATGCTCGCTCTTTTCTTCCTGATGGCAATTTTGAATAAATGAGAAGGAAGAAGTTAATTTCAATGAGAAAAAGACGGTAGTGTGTCTGAATTTCTACCATGTCATTAATATTCTACTTATTCTATATGCGTTGTGCAGCTTTTGACTTCTAAAATAGAATTTTCATGCATGTAATTTATTTGAGTTTTTTAACATTTGCAGTTTGTCAGTACTGATAGTCTGTTTCTGTCTCTCTCTTCCAGTTTTTTAAAATCTAATGTCATACCTGCTGAAACTGCTGCAATAATTCGTGTTCTGGCCATGATTCCTTCCTTTCAAGTGGAGGAAATCATTATAAGGAAAGCAGCAGCAGTTCTGCCTCAATGCAGGCTCCATCATTTGAACTGCATTGCTACAGCTGTTGTCAAATGGAATCATTATGACCGGTTGCACTGGCAAAACAGTTCTGAGCTATGCGTAAAGCTTCTTCAAAAACTAAATGACTATGGATTTCAGAGGCTTCAGAAAGCCAGCAACTTAAATCTGCTGTTGGAAGAACTTACGTATGTGAATGGAGAATGGTTTGAAGAAGTTCTCAATGAAGAAACTGTGGCCACATGTCAACGCTTGATAGACCAAATAACATGGGCAAATTTATTACAGTTGTCTCTTTTTCTCATAAAAACAAACTACCATTGTCCTTCATTACTTGACAGAATAGCTTCTGTGACTGTTGAAAATATAGACAAGGTATTACAGGTTTTGTTTCTGTCTACTGTGTTAGTTATTGAGTAAGAAAGGACAGGTTAGTAGTTAATGTGTTTCAGAGGACAATCCACAGCGTTTCTAAGAGTTTTCTTCAGTGTACCTGATTTGGAGCTCATCTTTTTCTGTGTTCACTCAAAGCTGTTTTGGTTCCATGGATATTATTTTGCTCTTCTCTTTGATTTTCCTTCCGTATTTTGTTGTTCAGTCAGTGTTAGGTCAACCATAATCCTTTGCATTCAGCTTTACATTTGACCATCTTAAATAATTTTTTTTTAACCTCTTTACAAATAGTCACATCACGTAGTGTATGTTTTTACATTATTCATTCATGTGGGTATTTCCCCGGTAGCCTGTCTTTTTCGTCAAAATTACTGTGTTTTCTTGCTATCTCCTTTTTTCTCTCCTTCTCAGTCTGATATTTATGTAGATCTTTGATTTTATTCTATGACAGTTTAGTTTCTTTAAAAGCATTTAATGGGAAACCTTTTTAAAAGTTTCTTAAAGTCTAAGTATACAGAAACACTTGGATCATCTACATAAAATAGATCTTAATTTTTAGGCATAGCTGCAATTTTAATGATTTCTGCATTTTATTTTTTTAATATTTTTCTCCAGGAAAAGTTGAACAAAAAAAAGTAATTAGAAAACAGGTCATCTAGCCTTAAATCTCCCAATTCTGAATGAATTATAAACCTCTTTTTTATTGTTAGGCAATATTAGGATATTTTGCAGTGACTTAATTTAGAATGTCTTTTTTTTTTCCTCCAGATCCACCCCTTTGAAATCTATTTTATTCTCTTCCTTTTCTCTGCTATGAATTATGACCCTCCTGCAAATGAAAAGTTCTTTGAAAGTTGTATCCAACATCTTACTTCCAACTTGAGTAAGTGCATTAGACAAAGATATTCTGACACCAAATAAATGGGTTGGAAGATACTATTTGTACTGAATAAAACTGGGAATAGAATGGCATTTTTTTTAAGCAAAACGTCTGCCTACTGGGGTTAAACCACAACAAAGATTCAATGTATGCTTCTGTTGGGTTTTCTAGCTTCATTTCACCCTTTAAAAATTACTCTTGATGAGGAACTAGCAAGGTAATTTGAGTGTAGTAAAAAGCAAGTGAAAATTCTGATTAATTTTCAGTGCTGCTATTGGATAGAATTGTGGCGTTCCCCAAGGAATCATTATGTGGGGACAGGATATATTTTGTGATTCATCATAAAGAAATGGCAGCTAAGTTGTAGAGGAAACATGTAGAGATTTTTTTTTTGATTGATGATACATCCTCACAGAACTGTGAAAATTTGATGGCTAAGGAAATATTGTGGTGTTACCTTTTTTTAAGGCTAACTAATTTCCTCCTGCAAAGACCTGGCAAGAGTTACCTTATGTGTTGGTGCAGTTAGCAGAGGTAGTCCTTAATCTGCCTGTGTGTTCGTTTAGTATGTTAAGAGAGAAACTTGGATGATTTGGGAGGGCATTGCAAATCCTTTCAGCTTTATGTCATGTGTTAATATGAATTTCTGTTTGGTTTTTAAAGGTTGTTTTGAAACTCACCACCTGGTGCTGCTTGGTCATGTTTTGGCAGTGGCTGGGTATTTTCCTCCAGTTTTGATAAAGGGGATATTTAATGTTTCTTTCCTAAGCAAATTGGATGCGCAACTTGAAGGTAAATATCTAGCTCTCCGTTGAGTTTGATTATGTAGCATTTGGCATAAAATGAAATTGTGGACCTATATATGACTTGAGAAGTAGAATTACTCTTTAAACAATTCAGTTTTCTGGAAAGACCCCTCTATATAATCCAGTCACTATTTGTGTGCTAAAAGGGAAGGAATGAACAAAAATTTGTGCTTTGTTTTAAAAGTACAGACTTCTATTGCAGATGAGAGAAGCTCATTTAAAACAAATTTTATAGTCAACTTACTGCACTCAGTATTTAATAATTCTTCAATTGTATTAGAAATAAAATTACCTGAGTGCAGTATTTATTACTATTAATAGTCACAAAGCTCAAGAAATAATGTGATATTCTTGTCTGCAAGAAATGAGCCCCACGAGTCTCTTTTCTCTAAGAGACTGAGTGTTTGTTTGACTGTTTCCTTCCTCTCTACCTGTATGGTGTTTACTATCAATGTACTGTTGCCATTTTGCCTTCAACCACTTCATTAAAAGACAAATGATGGAAGAGAGTTTAAATTGCTGCTTTCTTCTGTCTTGTCGTTGTTCTTAATACTGAGCAAAACTGTTATTTTTCATATTTTTCCTCAGGGATTTTGAGAACCTTTCTAAGATTCTGCAGCATGAATTTCATAAGTGCCATAGTATACCAATATTTGCATCTTCAGTAAAGAATTCAGAGGTAGCCATTTAGTTCAGTGTGTTCAGTTCACATCTTTTTATTTTGTTTACTTAGTCCTGCCTGATACCATAAAGAAGAGGGTCCGCTCCCGCCTCATGAAATTGAACAGAGCAGTCTGTCTGGAATGCCCAGAGTTTCACATCCCTTGGTTTCATGAGCGCTACTGCCAACGTGTCTTTCATAACAGTAAGTAATTTAGGAGAGGAAAAGCTGCCCTTGTTACTAGTAATAATCTGTTTTCAACAGTCTGCTAGATGCTTCTTCTAAAACTGTCGTGTTGACACTAACACACAATAGAAGCTCAAAAAGGTGCACCCCACTATCTGCTGAGGATGTGTTCTTGAAAAGTGCAACTGCTTAGTAGTGCGACAGATAGCCAAGCAGTTTTCCATGTGAGAATTAATGTAAGAGAAGGGATATTTCTACACAAGAAATAAAATTTAAATACACAGAAACAGTGCATATGTCATGGAGGATGGAAAGGCAGGAAAAGGATCATTAGGATTGTCTGCTGGAGGAGGTGAGTTGCTTTGATCCCTGCTTCACTTACAAGACTGAATGTTTGACTTAAATTTTTCAAGGGGAGCATTTTTGCTGCCTCCTTTTGAACTGACTGCTGTCATCTTCCTCAGAAGAATCAAGATCCATCAAGGATGAGAGGTGGAGAATTAGGATAGTGGTCAAGTGTAGTGGCTGAGATCTTTCAGAATAGGGATCAGTTCAGAAAATCCAGCTGATGCAAACTCAGTATCTCCTCCACTAATTCTCCTGGGGGAGATCTGCTTTGCTGTCCATCGAACTCCGCTGTTTTATCTCTGAGACTGAAGATGTTTAATGGAGCAAGGTATTAAACAGTCTGCAACAGACAAACAAGTGACAGACAGTGGGGTGTGCCTGTGGTAGGTGCAAAATAAGTAAATACTTATATAACTGTCTAAGCACAATTAAAAGCAAACAAAATCCAACAGGCAAAACCTGAAACTAAAGTGTTTGTAGCATGTCAATGGGAGAAATCCTGGGATGGATAGTCTGGATGTGAAATTTGTGCTTTATAGGCACCTGCCACTTTCCACCCCAAAGATGATCACATGGTCTCTGAATTATGATGGAATAACACCAGGGATCTCTGGAAAAGCTTTAATTCAGTAGGCTGGCTGTCAAAAATGCAGTGTCACAAAGTGATATTTGCAAAACTTTGGCTGTGGTGGTTTTGATGTATGAATTCTTTATTTTGTCTTTGTAGGCAGTAGCCGAAGAAATCCGCTGCGACAGCATGTTCACAGAATGCTGACAGAGATCTTAGGAGGGAGCAATTATGCGAGAATATCTGTTCTCACACCGTACTACTATGAAATAGGTGAGAAGTTAATCCTCTAAGGTTTGTTATGGAGACCTCCAATATTACTATTATCACCAAGATTAGGAAGCCCCTGGGCATGTGGCCACAAGATACTGCAAAGAAGAAATTGCTGTATAAAATACAGTTTCTAAAAAGTGCTGTGTCATGTAAGTGATGTTGGGTATCCCTAATTATGGTTATCACTTAGTTTTTTTAGAAGTAAACACTGTACAGATCAAATTATTTCATTTTTTTTTCCCAGCAAAAAGGTTTATTGTGTTTTCTCAGATTTTGAGTGCATTCTGGATGAAAATAAAAAGCCTCTTTCCTATATGGCTCAGAATATACCTTTGGATGATGTGGAGGGAATACACTTGAGACATGACATCAAAGATGAAGGGAGAAAGGCTCTGCCACCACGAGCTCAGAGGTTAGTACATCGATTGCTTGCACATTAGCACATCCAAGTTTAGATCAAGTTTAGAACAGGTTTTTGATGCTTATGTCCTAAACAGTTGTCGCAACCCCTATTTAGGGGGTTTAGGCTATTTATTTTTTCTGTTCCTTTTTCCAAAGCCTTATGAGGTTTAGCTTTCCGAGGTGTGGTGTGTTGACCTCAGCCTCACTCACTCCCCTGCAGTGTGATGGGGGAGAGAATCTGGAGGGCAAAAGCGAGGAAAAAATCCTCCTGGATTGCAATCAAGACAGCTTAATAAGAGAAGAAAGAAGAAGCTAAAAAAAATAAAAAGGAAAAAAAAAAACCAATTCGTGCAAATGCAGTCACTCACCACCAGCAGACCAATGCTGGAGAAATGACTGCTTTGGAAAAATTCCCCTCATTTTATCGCTGAGCATGATGTTAGATGGTGTGGAATATTACTTTGGTTAGTTGAGGTTCCAGCTGCGTCCCCTCCCAGCCTCTTCACTCTGGGTGCAGAGTGAGAAACAGAGAAGGCTTTGATGCTGTGCAAGCAGTCTTCAGCAATAGCCAAAATATTGGTGTGTTATCAACACTGTTTTGGTCACAGATCCAAAACACAGCACCATACAGGCTGCTGTGAAGAAAAGTAACTCCATTCCAGCCCGACCCAGTTTACTAGGGCAGACAGGGCATGCTTGAAATGTGTTTCATGAGATTGGAATACTGTTTTCCTCCCACTTCTTCAAATGTAAGCCTTGAAAATGCTGCTTAGCTGTTTTTGCCATTTGAACAAAAATAGATGCAGGGAGGAAATGCTTTTTCTAAATCATGTGAAGATCAAGTATCTAGATAAATATGAGGAAGATGTTTTGTCTAGTTTCAGGTAGTTTAATTTTGTTTTTCTATGAACTGTCAGGTTTATCTAGCAATTGTCTTGCTGCAGCTGTCAATATTGAACTAGAAATACCACTTCTCGCTATTCAGATAGAACCTGAAAGTAAATGTACGTTTTTGTTGTTTGCAGAATTGCTTTGGAATTTCTTGATTCAAAAGCTTTTAGCAAAAATTCACGTCACCTGAGAGGAGAAACTGCACTGAAAAAACGACACCTGGAAATGCTGGGGTACCGGGTAGTTCAGGTGAGCAGTCAGCAGTATTTTATGTCCTTTCTGAGGTGTATCGATAGTGCAGATCGATAGATTTTCCTTGCAACAGATTTAAAGATAGTTTAATAGTTAAAATACACCTGCTGGATGAGAGCAATTTTTGTATTTGGGGGGGAAAGTCCAAGCTGTTCTCAAGATAGTGTAAGGACTTCATAGAACTTGCACCTTCTCTGAAAGTGGCTGCAGCAAAACTGAAGTCAAAGGGTCTCAGTCTTACCTTAGTGCAGGCAAACTAGCAGTCTCAATACAGCCTGAGTAGAGGAGAAAAGGTGAAACAAGTTTCAGTTCAATTCACCCAAGCTTTCTACGCTAGAAGAAGATTGAACATACCCTCCTTGAGTGACAGGGAGACAGTTAGGGCAGCTGCAAGATGGGATATGGATGCTGTCTGTCTGCTGCAGTGATACTGCTGTGACAGGGAAGACTAGTGGCCAGAGATAATTCACAGCCACCAGCATAGAAACGTTTGGTTAATGGAGGCTCATGAATGCAGATTCTCCTGCATATGTAATTACTCACCTACTCTAACTTTAGCTAGAATCCCTCTTTAAACTTGTTTGTTTTTTTCTTAACAGAATAAACATCATTTCCCATTTTGCCCTGACAGTAGACGTTATGCTACTGATAGACCATTCCAGTTTGATACATTAACATTGCAAACTATAGTGACCTGGGATTTTTCTCTCAATTTGGGTTTCAAAAGGTGGGAGACGGCGTAACGGAGTTGTAATAGCCTGTCTCGCGTGGGCATCTGCTTTACATCTCTGCAACTATGCTGCTTTTTGGAAGCAAACTGACTGTACTTACACAAAGAAGAGTGTCACATTGAGAAATTAATCTTATCAGTACTAGAATAAGCTTAGCTTTTAGAAGGACACAGGTGATAGACTATCTTCAAGTGGAGAACAACAGGTATCAGAGAGCATTTTCTTTGCTGTAAGATGGTATGTGGCGTATACTGGACAATGTTAACATTCTGTTTGTATGATTCTGTTCTACAGATTCCTCACTTTGAATGGAATTCTATGGTTCTGTCAACAAAAGGTGAACAGCTAGAATATCTGAGGAAGCATCTGTATGGAATACAGTGATGTCAGACATGTAGTCCAAAGTATTTTTTATACAAACACTTCATGTACCATTAAACTTCTTGTAATGCTGGAATACCTACTTTCAGAAGCCTCTTTGTGAGTCAGCTGGACCAAGGCTTCCCATGGGGCATCAGGTGTCAAGAGATTTAATCCTCAATTTGTTAGGGATTGCAAAAGGCAGGTCACACACAATGGGGCATGAAGGATGTGATAAAGATGCTTACAGTCTCCCATAATCTGGAAGCTGTTCTTTAAGTATATGAGTCTGTTACAGTTTTGCCATAAAATTACATTATTATCTCTTAAATAAAGCACAGCGACTTAGCCAAGTATAAAACCGTCCAAAGAAAAAGTTGGAAGTACTTTTGACTGTGAGAGAGGAGGCAGCAGATCTACTGGAAACTATCTCTGTCCTCCGGCATGTGACAGAATGAGCAATAGGGATCAAACAGTGTCTGTACTGTGAAACCAAGAAACTGAAATGCAGATTTACTAAGAATAGGACTGCTATTACAGCCATTCTGTTTCCATCTTCCAGAACAGAGGTACTGTGGGTGACTGTGTCGGGGGAGGGTGTCGTGCGGTGAGCAACCTCCAGCTGCTTCTCCTACCCTGTGATGTGGTGTGTGCAGAAGAAGTATGGCTTAAGCTCCCTAGAAACACCTTCACATACTTAAAAGATAGACTGGTTCTAAAGGTCTGGCAGCCATCCAGACCCTTGGAACACCCGTACTCCAGCTCAATGCAACTTGGAAGGGATACCTGAAAGATTTATAGAAAATGAGGAGAAAATAATGCTTTATGTCAGACATACGCACTTACTAGCAACTGGATAAGTCATGAAATTTATTAATTACAGCATTATACATTGCACTAGCCCTCGCCAATAGAAATCTAGACAAACCATCTAACCTGCCTGTTCTGTAAATAAGACAGTATACAAAAGAGCAAAATTAGGCTGAAAATTGAAACCAAGAATTAGGATCAAGAAAAGCCTTCAGAGAGTGACAACCACCTTGGTTACTGGTGGTGAAAAATATTGCTGGTTTATTTGTCATGTTTCAAAACCATCTGCCAGTTACCAGGCTTCCTGTGATAGTGCTTGGCCAGGCTTTGCATCAGGAGATGGAGAAGGAAAAAGTGGAACAGCCAGGAGAATGTTCATTGTAGAGTAGTAAACTATAGAGTGGTCAAGCTTCTGCAAATCAGCCCATTTTCAGAAGCAGCCGTGTAGTGACTACAGCTGCCATCATTGCCTCATGACAACTGCTGGCTGTGCCCATCTCTTTAATACACATAATGTGTGTATGTTTTCTTGCCTTTTTAGTAGAAGCAATAGATGTTCTTTTTACCACTTCCTTTGAAACCTGGCGGGGGTAAGCAGCTGCATTTCTGAATTGATGGTTATGCAGCTGGCTGATACTTGGGCTTTTTTTACTACTTAATAGTAGAAGAAAACATTTTTATCGACTGAATGCAACTTAGGACACTAGTAAAAAGCCAGGAAAAAATGTCAGAACTGATCTAAGCTGCAAGGTGGTCTCCTCCTGAGGCAGCCCTCGTGTTTGTGGGATGACTGAAAAAACTAGTAGATGGTCATCTGCTATGGTATCAAACAGACAAGGGCTCCAAGACATAGCAGACGAGTGCTTTGAGGCAACGTTACTGAAGGCACAGCACACAGAAAGACAACCTGCACATTATATTTTGTATAAAATGGAGAAGACAATCATAAATATAGGTTAGGAGCTCAGAATCTGGGCTACAAGTCAGAGGTCTCTTGCATGACTCTGCTTCTGTACCCGCTTTTCAGGTATCCGGCAGTCACTCTGTGCCAAGCCAGGTATGTTCAAATTGTGTGTGGTTAAAATTATGAGTACTCACAATGGGGGCGGGATTAAAACTTGCTATAAGAAGATTCAGAAAGGACATCTAAGAAAAGCAAAATATAAGAGTATTTCAGTAAAATGTGCTGCTTTTGATCCTTTGCAGTCATTCTTCCTAAATAAAATCAGCAAGTGTTAGAGCAGATGGGCTGCTGTAAACCAGTGATTTAACTGGAGCCAATGAAAAGATGCTAAAAACAGCTGAAGATTTGGTTATGAAAGGGGAAAACAGAAAAGATATCCCACAGATTAAGTACCGGTGTACAGTAACATACTGAAATGAGTGACGATGGCTGTGCCCTTGCCATCATGTTTCCCTCTGTGCCCTAGGAAGGAGATGCAAGGGGTCATTTGATAGTTGGAATTGCTGTTCAGTCGGGTGTGGTGGGCTGCTTTTCCAGTTTTCCTGCTACATCAGTTGTAATTAGATTTATGACATCCTTTAGATTTTATGACACCCTCTTTATTCAATGGAGAAATCCTTTGAAGAGATAATATATGAAAATGGTGGGTGTGCTCTGCTTTAAGAAAACAGAGTGCTCTGTTTTGGGCAAATGCTGTACTAAGAAATCTGTGTCCTGTCAATATGACAGTGATGATGAACTGATTACTGAAAGAGACACCATCAAGTGATACTTTTATAATTTTAAAAACAAAGTTTAATTGTTAAAAGTTTCAACATCAAAATGCATCAACTCTTTATTAGGTGGAAAAGCCCTCTGTGCCGTAGGTCTTTGCTGATGATCATTTCTTCTAGGACTTTTTCATGAATGCTTGTTAATGGTCTCAGATCTCTGAGAAAAACTTCCATAAAATATTTGCTTTGGAAATAAATATAAAAGCATAAAAAAAAAAGTGGAAAATCCTTGTAACCAGAAGCTTAAACACAGTAGGTGAAACAGTAGCGCTATTAACCTTGTGAACTTCTCTTTCTTTCCTCACATCTGGCTATTAGTACAGCTTTGGCTGAGGTTGTCATTTCTTAGGCCATGTAGCATTAGGCTACTTTTGTTTTCAATATGCACTTTGATTCCAGGCTAAATTATTTGTAAAAGGCTCTAATGAAAATATTTTCAAGATATGGCTGAAGAGTGCAGGATTTACATACGTTGCTGAAGGGGGAAATCAGGCTGTACAAACAGCCAGTTAGAATAATAGCCAGTTACATATATAAAACTAGCCAGTTAGCTACCTACTAGTTGTATTTAACTTAATAATTCATGGGCATTGTTTGGAGGATAAGCCACCAATATCCTGGATTCTCTGAATCTAAGGAAGCCTAACTAGTTTTATTGGCAATTTCACAGAGTGAAAAATGGAGTTATCTCTGAAATCTTCATTTATTCTAATCAATGTTAATTAGAATTCTTCAGGATTTTAAATATGGGCAAAAATCCTGTTGTTGATTAGCTACTAAATATCTTAAGACTTGGACAGACAGATGAACTGGTTGACAGTTAACAGCAGCAAAACTCTGTACAATTTGGGGACGTTTTCATGCAACAAAACCAGAAGAGCCTATCAAAACTCCCTCACCATAGCACATTTTCCAGCGTTTTGTTTATAGTTTTGATAACTTGAAGAGGTTTAAGCGTGTAGCCAGGCAGGAGGCTCCAGTAGCGTATCGGATCTCTTTCAGTATGCCAATCCATTCCTTCTTTTCATCATCATACCTGCATTTAACAAAATCAGGTCAGAACATAGCTTCCTAAATTTTGAGTTTGATGCTTCATCACACAGACGTGAAAAGGAGGACAGGCCACACGTTGCAAAGGCTTGTGGCAACCATGTGCTGAAGGGTGCCACAATAGGCTGCTTTTGTCCTCTAGACAGAACAGAAAGATGTTCTTGCGTGAGTTGCCCTTTTCCTAGTCCCTAAAGCTTGTTGCTGGCCTGTGTCATACTTTAATTATATAATATTAAAAAAAAATATAAAAGCTTCCTCCTTGTCTTAAGTATACCTTCTGAATTCCTTCAGATTCTTACATATAAAGGTGTTTTTTCTGGGAATCCTTCCTGTCATTCTGCCAGTTAAAACTCCTGAATTTACCGTAGCAACTGAAGAGCCACAGCAGAGATGTGATGTTTCATCACTGCTACTGTGATTTAGATTTAAAAAAATCTAGGAGACAGGGATTTCTGATTCTCTCGGAACAATTACTCATTTGTCTATTAACACATATGAGTATGTGCAGACCTCTGTGTACACAGGCTTTTCTGTGTAAGAATGTCACGAAACAGAGGATGGTTTTATGGTACACTTACATAGCTAAACCTGCCAAGAGATATGGCAACTTACTCTTTAAAAGAGTAAAAGACTCTGAAGATCATGACTCAGACTGTTCAAATTATTAGTAGGTGGAAGTAGTCATTAGATCCAAATCTCATGTTTATTTGTTACTTTTTGACAAACATTTCTATCTGTCAGCAAGTGCTTTACAACCTGTGCTATGGTTCATTTCCAGAGCTAAACAGAAAACTAATTTTACCCTCCAGTGTCTACAAACCTCAATTTTAGATATGGCTTTCCAGCAGGAAAGCGTGATTAAAATTAAACTTACTTCCATATGTCAGTGACTTCACTGGGTGCAAATTCTTTAGATTCGAGCTGAATCATTGCAAAGCCTCCAATAGCATATAAAGCTCCACTTAAGGTGACTAAACTGATGGAACTTCTCTCTTGGGGAAATTCAGGCATAATCTCCCACCTAAAGATGAAAAGAAAAACGTAAGTTAAACAAACACATGAGAAATATTCTAAACTGAATGCACTAAAATACAGCTGTGGGGACATAAATTCAGGTACCAAGGACCGCTTGAGTGAATGGTTTAGTAAAAGGAAAAAATTCTGAGATTTATCAGCAGTGAGTTTCAGTGTCTCCATCCCCACAAGGACTTCCTGCAAGTCTTAAGTGACAGCATTACACCGTGATGAAATCTCTTTCCAGAGACCACTTCCTACAGGTGACCTGGTCCCGTCATCAGTAATATGCTTTATACAGATGTAGTGCTCCTCAGCTTCTTTATGTTTTCCCTATAGTTTCCAAAACGCATATTCATTTCAAGTGGCACTGACTGGTTTGGGTGGACTGGCCACTGAAACACCAATTCTCCTCCCCGCAGGTGTGACCCCTAAATAATAATTTCAGTAAAAAAAAAAGTCACTGGAGCCCAGTAGCATAATTTCTAATTTTCTGCCACTTCACACCTATGAACATACAAAAAACATAGAGACATCCCACTTCTGGATAATGTCAGCATCAAAACTAATAGACTAATTTGTGTGTCTCGCTTGTGTGACTTGATAGTAACAAAACAGAGTAAAACAAGACAAGAACCTGCTGACCACAAGCTGGACGTGTTTCTGAACAATGGAAAAGAAGAATGTGCCAAACATCATGGTAACAAAATGACCTTCACCTTCCTTTGCTTTCTATAGAAGCTCCCTCATAGAATTACTTCTTGCATAATTCACACTTTGTATTGTTAAATGTTATAAGCAAGTCTCTTTGAGGTAGCATACATTTAAGATAAAGATGTTGTAGGTTGATGGCTGCAATACCACCTGTCAGTGAAGACAGCACAGCCAAAAGTGCTTATATACAATAGAAGATCTTATTAAAATAAAGCCTTACTGCTATTATTTTAAATGAAAGTTTATAAATAAGATGATAGGAAGGAAAAGTAACAAAAGTAACAAAAAGGAAAATTAAGAGTAGAAAGACAGATACAGAGGGTATAAACTCCTAGAAAACCATAAACTTTTGGGTTTCTGGCTGTGAGGAAGAACATTGGAAAGTATCTGGACCAAATAAGTGAGCTAATTCTAAGTATGACTTACTCTCTTTTGTCATTACTTTTTCTTTATGGTATTTTAGAGCACTAACTAGTGGTAAATGGCATTTGCCGTGACCAGGTAAGTGAACAGCAAGACATCACAAGGCCCCATACCCAAAGGACATTCAGCTAGTCCTGTTCAGGCACACGATTTCTCTCGCTGGGGTTTCGTGTTTAGTGCCAGTGCTGTTTCAACTACATTGCATGGCTCTTGCCCATCTCTCCCGCTTCTCCCCGATTATGCCAGCACACCTGTTATGTGGCTGTGTGGTCAACTAAATTGGGAAAGTAATCAGACTTAAAAAAAATAAATAAAGAAAATATTAGAGGGTGAGTTATTTTCACTACATGAGCTCTTTGATCATGTTTGCAATGGAGCCATACTAGCATAGAAAATGTGTGTGGGGGCAGGAAAAGATGGCCAGAGTTACAGGCTCTTTAAGCTGCTGCTGCTGTTGGTGGTGAAGATGCGAATGTAGACCAAGTGTCTCAGTGGGCGTATAAGCACCCGAACACCTTTGTGACTTATCTCGGAGCTCCTGAAAGCCTAGATGATAAAACACTTGCTTAAAAATAGCTTGAGTATTCCACTCACTTATTGGTGGTCAGATCAAAAGCTTCAACAGATGCAGTAAGGCCTTCTTCAGTGACACCACCTGCAATGACAATCTTGCCCTTATGGATAGCTGTCCCAAACATCGAGCGAGCCACCTTCATTGGAGCCAGGTCTCTCCAGTCTCCTTTCTTGGGATTGTATACAAATAGTCTGTTAGTGCATTTCCTGGGGAGGAAAAAGAAAACCTGTGATCATTTCTAATGAACTTTTGGCTTGTTCCAAATGAGACCTAGTTGAGGTGGACTGTGTGGGTTTATGTTTAATACCTCTTTCTTCCCCATGAGATCCTTTCTTGTATCTAAACTGGGAATCTTTGTATGTCTACAAAGCACTAATCACATCCATAGAACTAAATCAAATGTTAAATGCTGCTTAGACAGAGCAGCAATTTCACAGTACCTTACAGGGGAAAGAGGACATCCTTTCCCAGCATATTCTATTCAAATGGGTTTGTGGAGGAATGTACGACAAAGGTTATAAAAGAAAGATCATGCTGCTGTTTTGGCTGATTCGAGAAGCTTGTATCTTAAACGTCCCCTATACAAACACTGAAAAATTACCACCACATGCTCAGTGTGAGTGAAAACTTTGATTTTCCTAATGTTATACCCATTAAGGTTTAACAGACATCACGGGTCAGAAAACTTGAAAAACTGACACAGTAATTCCCCGGCACCTGGAATGAAATCTGGAATTTCTATCTGGAATGAAATAATACTTTCAGTGAGGGTCCTCATAGCTATATGTTACTAATGTGCCTGCAATGTAAGTAAAATTTGCCTTGGAAATAAGTACAGTCATTAAAATAACTAGTTGGGTTTTATATGCAATTTTACCTTAACTTGAAAAAGATCTTATATACCATAACGTGTTCCCCTCTGCCAAATTGTTAGCAACCTTAATCCAGAGATGTAAAAAAGGGAAACCCTGGTTTCTGAGTGTAAGGACATATACTCTATAAAGGACCAATCAAATAATGCTATAAATTGTCATGAAAAGACTTAAAGACTCACTTATCATCAGTTTTTCCACCAAGACAATATATCAATCCATTGTTTGAGATAGTAGCATGGCCATATACTTTGATGGGTAGTTTTTTGATCTCGCCCCATTTCATTGCCCTGGAACAAGAATATCACCGTTAGGCTCTTTCAACTAACAATGGGCTATTTACATGTCCTCAGTGGGCATAATTAAATTTTAAACATACACAGGATCATAGCACAATACTGAATCTAGAGACTCCTCAGTGCGAAGGTCCTTGCCTGCAATTACATAGATCTTGTTGTCTGACTCCCCCAGCCCGAAGAGACACCTGGCTGACGGCAGTGGAGGAAGGGCAACCCACTCTCCAGCGATGCTATCCAGCTGCAAGAGCATCAGAAGAGGAAGTGTTAGGAAAGCCAAATAGTAAACATCCACAGAAAGAAGACAGTTCCACAAAATCAATCTAATTACAATCAGTGTCTCTCAATAGCTCATCTGCTTGCCTGAACAACCTACCTTTCCCTCAGTGCAGCTAATGAACGATGACTTCTACCCACCCATTCTTCATGGTGCTGAGTCCTAGCAGAGTCAATGCCACACAGCTCTCTTTGCGTCTGCTCACCCTCACTCATCCTCACGGAGTTTCTTTGTCTCTTTAGGAAGCTCTTCCTTGTTTAAAGGTCCCTCACTCTCTGGGTTTCCTATCCCATGTTGGAAAGAACAAATTGTTCTTCCTGCCCGAAGGGAGCAGACACTTCTGCCATTCCACGCCTATACATTTAGCCAGTTGTGCTCATCGCTAAAATGAGAAGTGCCAGACAGCCTCACACCGTTCCTCTTAATGATCATGAAATATTACATGGCAAATGGCACAAATGTTTCTTCTGCAATTCCGAGAGCAAAAGAGGTGGTGTTTCATCACAAATACCCTCAAAAGCTCCTGAGATCTCTGAAGGCACAATGAATATAAAGACTTCACTCCTAAGCAACAAAGGCAGGCAGTGCAGCTCCACTGGCAACAAGATTGATGTCATCCCTACTGAAATACTCCCACGGCTGTGTCAATTCACATCCAGTAGGCTGAAAACACCTAAGGAGAACCAGCAGGAGGACAGAAGAAAAAACAAACAAAACAAAACAGTATTTTCCTGGAATTGTGGTGCTTAATTTTTGTTTTGATCTGAGAACTTACAATTGAACCTGAATGCTGTCTAACATTCAAAAAGAGTATTTTCTCTCTTCTATTGCATACTGATTTGCTTCACGATGTACAGAAAGGGAAGGTAAAATGTGAGTTTGCATGAGGGTGAAGGCATTTGATAGAAAGCAAGAGAAAGTTCAGTCAAAGTAATCAGATCTGGGTTTAGCTCACTGACATCCTTTTTCCAGAAGTATGTTCCGCAGTCAAGGTCTCCATGCTGAAATGCATCTCCCAAATTTGATAGACCATCCCTATTGGACAAGAAGTTTTACTGCAACAGTGAGACTTAGTTCATGGACACGGATTGCCCCAGTAGGTGGATCTGGGTGGTGTAATGAGGAGAAGATGTACCCATCACAGATCACAGCATGCTTAGTGAATCAGTCTTGGAGATGACATATCTACTCATGATAGGGCAAAAACTAGTCATGCATTTTTGAGCTCGTGGCAGCCTTGTTTTCTCCTGGGTTGCTAGCTACCAAATAAAATGGTAACAGGTGCTTCACTGGTGGAGAAAGGAAGATCAGTAAGTGAAAATCGGTTTGGCACCATGTTAACATTTTAGAGGGAACAACAGCCACATGGGTCATGCAGACAAGTATTTTAACTATAGGCAATAGCAGCAGCAAGCAAGCTTACAGATGACAAGTGAGAGAGCAGGATTTCAGGAAGTGGATGTAGACATATAAAGCAGGATTGTGAAAACTTCATCAATTTTTCACATCAGTTGTGAGGTTTAGTTTTTCAGAGGCCCCTTTCTAGTAGACTGACACTTCTGGATTATATACATTATGACACTAACACAGTATTCTTATTAGAAGAATATTTCTGTAACCAGTTTTGCACTTCAGTGATTAGTGTTTCACACCTTACATAAGGAAATGAAGCAGTGCTAATCCCTCTCTAGCAAACTAAGACTTTCCTCTCATAGATGTAACAAATGCCTGAAACAAACTCTTTCATTGTGTGTGAAATCACAGTGAGCAATACTCCTATAAACACTTAGTATTTGCATTTTTTCAAATCTGAAGTCTTTAAAATTCTATCACTGCTTATCACTCTGCTTTATTTCATATGGAAACAGGACCTACTTTCACTCTTTTAGGCCAATGCGCCTGAAGATAGGACATGGCCAGCAGCATATTGCAGAATTCATCATGAGATAGTTTAAATATCCCCCAAAGCACATAGTCAGGTAGCTAAAAACACAACGGAATTAGTTTATGATGTAAGCATGCCAAATTGTATTTTTGCTAATTTTTCTGCAATATGTTGTGGAAGTTACGGTTTGTATTAATCAGCCTTATATTTATACAGATTTACAAAGATATAAAATTACTCTCCTGGTTGAAGCACAGTATTTAGTGTACTGACATTGACAGTTTGCCAAGAAAACAAACTTCTACCTCTAAATTACATATTTTAGAATGGCCTTAGGTTTTCAAATGTAGATGTGACAAAAGGACTTCTGGAATTTTAGCAACAGAAGTGGCATTTAAAATATGCACATTACTGATGTCATAAAAGTATTTCAGATACAGAAAAAGACAGACATCTCCTGAGATCTAAAGCAGCTAAGCACTCAACTTCCAAGGAAGTTAAGAGAAATTCACAAAAGGTATTCTACAAAAATATTAGGCTTAAATTTAGGGATCTGTACCATGAAAAATCTGGGAATCTGGGCCTTAAGCAATGAAAGCCAGTGCCTAGATATAATATACTAATCCTTTTAATCTTTTCTGAGCTCTCTCTGGGGGCTTGATCTTGAAAGAGAAGATACAAGTCCCTTGGTTTCATTTATGTCTCAGAGACAGGAATAGCTCTCTATAGACACTTCTCTTCATCGACTGTACAGAGACTAGACAACTTGCATAGACTCAGAATACTTTTCAGTAACTTTTATAAGCACCAATTGTTGCACCAACAATTATAAAGCTTATACCTGGAAGAAGTATGACTGGAACGGCTGATCCTTGTTCTCCTCTTCCACATACAGTCCTCCAACGATGTAGACCTGATTTTGTTTGGTGACTATACTGGAATGATTTCTGGGAATCTGTTCTGCCAGGGCTGCTAGGTAGCATTCATTTTCAAGAGGATCATAAGCTACTGCAGCAGTGTCATTAACCAGAAGAATTAGGTCTTTGACAAACATGCCGTGCCTGGGAAGGTCATTCAGATAGCCAGGCAGTAAATCTTCGTCTCCTACATCACCATTCACCTCCCCTTTGGTGGACTTTTCTGTACTTTTGCTAGAGTCAGGCAGTTTTCCAGCAAAAGCATCCTTAATGATCTTTACTTTCTTCTGAAGATCTGAGTTGCTTTTAATTATATCATCCTTCTCAACATGTTCTTTGAAATATTTTTCTGGCATAAGACGAAAACGTATGCAGTCAAAAATCTCCCCCAGGCTCTTTACTCTGTTCTCCTTGTCTGTTCGGACCCATCTCATTACTGCTTCAAATACCAGTTCTTCCTTCTCTACGTTTAAGCTGTCAGGTGAAATAACTGAGATAAGTTCATGCGGGGCAAGCTGCATGAAGTCCTCTTCTTTGCAGATCTGCACAAAATGATCTGAAACAAAATCACGGGCAGAAAACGCAAGTCTTGGGCAGTCAAGCAGAACGCCTAATCGAAGGATGGCCAGACAGTTACCAACAGCAAGCCTCTTCTGAAGATAGGAGACGCACACGGTGAATACAGAAGGGATCTGAAAGCGACTGGCCAAAGCAAAAATATCTTGCACGTTAGAATCATTAAGATCAATACTTGCTGAGTAAAGGTATTTGACAATCATATCCAGGATGTTGGGGTCAACGTTATCTAGAACTACCTCCTTCTTTTTCTCTTCATTTTGCTCAGATAAGAAATACTCACGAAAATAAGGGCTACATGCCGACAGAATCAATCTGTGGCAAGGCAGGCTTCTGTCACCAGCTTTTAGAGAGCAATCTACAAACTTTTTCTCTTCAAGGAGTTCCTTGAGGCCATCCTGAAGAAGGGTGGATTGGTAAAGTCTGAGCTCTTCAGTGAGTTCCCTTTGGGAATCCATTTTGCAAATACTTGGGAAAGGGGAGGGAGCAGAAAGCTTTAGCTGTTGTCTGCCCAAAGGTCTGCCTGTAAAAAAGGCAGACCAATGTGCTTTGCCCTGCCTGAAGCCTCTGACACTTAATCTTGCTAGCTAAATATAGGTACATACTTTTACAGGTCGGAATTTAGGATGGATGGTTTGGAAAAAAAGAGTTGCTCTTGCAGCTGTCAAAGACTGAAAGAAGCAACTGTTGCTTTTAGTCACTATGGTCAGATTTTGCCCTCATTCTCCACATTGAATCAATGAGATTACGTGCAGTGTAAGAAATTATTTGACATGAGTAAGGACAGCTGAATCTGACCCTCAGTGAGACAGCTATGAGCAAGATTGTAAATATACATGTTACCAAATATTCTGAAATAGAAATATTATTAATCAAGCTGTCAGCTGCAACTACTCTTCACTTTTTCAGAATTGCTCAATATATCTCATTGCTGCAGTCACAAAGATATTAAGAAACTCCAGAACTTTGCATCAGTTATCTATGCTCTAGGATTATTTTTTTACATACCCATATCACATCTACAGTTTCTTCAGATATTGATAATAAGGCTTTGAAATTCATTTTGAGCTTCTTCTTAAAATCCATTGGTTGTATTTATTTGTAAACAAACCCCTACTGTTCAGACATAAAATATAGATTGTTCAGGTAAAATTCTGCTTTCAAAATAATTTAAAACGAAGTCTCCACCCCCCCCTTAATAAACACCATTCCTCATTTCAGATAATCTGTAGACATTATCAGTCCTTTTAAATTCCACTGTACTAGAAATGGTGTTAACTGCTGTGAAACTAAACTGAAAACAGTACATAGGAAAGGTAGAACAGAGAATGAAAAACATGTAATCCACCATATTAACATTATTTAATGGATGTTTAATTTAAAAAACCTTAAAAAAGAATCTGAATTTAAACTAAAAAAGCCCCAAATCAGACAAGTAGTTTGAAAAGCTAATGTGAATTTAGAAAAAATATGCATATGTTGAAGGTTTCACAACTGAGACTGGGAACATTTAGATTTTTATTAAAGGTGGTAATACCGATCCAAAGCAAATTTGAAATTTTAAGTTGTTTAATGTACCTTGAAGAAGGACAGTATTTTGCCCATATACAGAATGATTTTTAGCCATATGGTAAAATGTTCTTTGAATGTAATGAAAACAGGATCAACACACAACTATTTGAATGCAAGATCTACAAAGAGGTGTAACATTATCAAAGTTTATTGAAACCATGATTGCTTTTCAATATAGGTAGTATTTCATTAAAATATATACCTTGAAAGATTTTCTACAAACACCACAATTATAGTCACACAGTTACTTTACTATAACAGTCAACTGCTAAAACAACAGCTGATAGGAGATCTCATTTGACTTTTTCCACTTATAGAAAATAGCGCAGAGGTCTTATGTCACTAGAAAACGTAACAGCTGCATCTTCCTTTGAACAATAAATGACTCATTTCTCTCTAACACATAACATCATAAAGGTCTAATGACTCAGACACAGAACCTATTTGTGTGTGCGCTTTTTTCTAGATCATTCCTTGAAAAAGTGCTCTAGCCAAAAAAACAACACCAAAAAACAAAACGCACAAAAATTGTATGAGAATATCTGGATTACAATAAAGTACCTGGAATACTATGTGCTGAACATTTAACAAAATTAGGAGATGTGAGAACAGTATTGCTTTTTGTCAAAGTTATCAGTAACAGCACCGCTGCAATGACACAGCCAATAAGCCTCTATACAAAATGTTCTGCATATGATGATATTTCTGTGTTGCACAACATTAAACAAGTTATGGAAATTTGATTTAGGTATCATTATGGCAAAGTACATCACTGTGTATAAATACGTTAATACATTGAGCATCAAACTGTGTAACTCACACTGCCCTATCTCAGATGGTGCTCTCTGTGTACATAGAAAGAGGAAGTTTCCTTTTCTGACACACTTCCAGGTAAAATGGCAGGCGGTGGCTGGTCCTGGCAGCCAATCACAGGGCAGTATGTAAACACATGGGGCATGAAGTTGTAAAAAAAGTGGTGGCTACCTGCCATAAAATGGTGGCTGAAACACCATAGCAGACCCTGTGTTGTTGGGGTGAGGGCTTCCTGCTCTGACAGCCTTCTGGGGGATGCAGAATGGGGTGGCTGGTCCTGCCAATCACACGCCTGAGAACACCTGGGGTACCAGAGTGTCAAACCCACAGTCAGCCAATCACAAAGCAGTATGAAAACATGTGCAGTATGACATTTTATGTGGCAACTGAAGTAAAATGGCAGCTGTAATGCAGGTCCTGCGGAGGGACTTCCAGGTCCTTATAACCTGACAGCAAGAGGGAAAGGACCTCTCTGGTCCTTAGACCACGTGACCAGAGGATGGGCGGGACTTCTGGGGCTCATGGAACACATAACTGCCTGCAGGGGGCGGGGCTTCCACCAGCAGCTGGGGCCCTGCCCCCTCGTATATCAGATATTGGTTGTCCTCCCACTACTTCCAGACACAGTGTAATAAATAAAAAGCTTTTACACATACCTGGGTTTTGAATAATCTTTCCTTTATGACATATCCTGAGGGCGTATTATCTAATATTCACCTGCTCTTTAGCTTTGGCATGTTCTTTCTCCGCTACTCTGGTATTTCTAAATTAACTTCTACAGGTCTCACGAGCCCAGTAAGAACTGGGAGTCTTTCCTTGCTCAGGAAACAAACGCGTGCCAATCTAAATCAGGTCATTACTTCCCAGAGTCCCTGGAGAGTGAATCCATCCTTTAGCTTCTCTATTGCAAGTCCCAGTTCTTCTGAAAAAACAGGCTCCCCATCATGTTGCTTTTTTGAATGCAGAGATATGAGAGAAAATAAAATAAAGCAGAAGGTACTTTTTAATTTTATTATCCCATTTTAAACACATTAATTTGATAGTATGAAAAAAGATGTTCTTACCTTGTTTTCATCTGCAAAGTAAGCCTGCAAAAAAAAGAAAAAAAGAACTTGCAATCTTGAATAAAAAAGGTCTAAAAACAAATCTGCTAATAATTCCTTGGAGTCAAAACTTTATTTGGTAAGTTTTCTTCCACAAACCAGTCTGTATGGATTTTATTTTCGTTTTGTAAATAAGATCAGAGTTTTTTCTTTGTTGAATAATTTACAAAAGGGCTTTAACAGGAGTTGGTGATTATGTTATTTTTCATTAAATACCAATCTTTGAATTTTCCATTATCATACACAAAGATTTTTAAATGGTAACATTTTCATATTACATTTGTTACACTGACAAATACTTTATAGGGAATAAAATGTTAACATGAAGGCAAATTGACAGCATTTACTGCCTCATGCGCAGTAACATTTATTATTCAATTTCAAAAACTACCTTAAAATGTATAAGTAATATCAAAATTCAGTTAACATCATACTCAATCTAAGAAATGAACACAGTGTAACTGAACAATTAACCAAATTTTTCTACTCTCAGACGGAGATCTGGGAAAGAGATACGATCTTTCCCATTCTGTGTGTTTGGAAATTCAGGCTCAAACTCTTCAGAAAATCAGATGAAAATACCCACAGCTCTAGAAATCTCTGGACCAGCAGGCTCTAGATCTCTGTATTTACCAAAAAGAGCCTGATCTTGCTTCAGCTGCCCCTATGGACTGGGAAGGGGCAGCAAAGAAAGCGTTTTCCTGCTCAGCTGGATCTCAAGCTGTACAAGACTACAGAACAGCACCTCAGTTATCAAGTGTCGTGGAATACTGGTGTGGAGCCACCCCTTGGGACCTGGACGATCTATGTCTCCTATAGCAACCACCTTCTAATCATCTACAGCTTCCAGTTTTTGTTATAGAATATGTAAAGCACAGTTATTTAATCCAGGTGAGCAAGGCAGCAATAGACCAAACAGAATCTACCTTTAAGGAAAAGGCAGGTTTTCAACTATGTTGAAGACTGAATAAAAATGTGCAAAAATGAAAAGAAAAAAAGGCAAAAAGTGAGAAAAAAGGAGAGAAAGGAAGAGATAAGAGCTTATCTATACCAGTAAATGACAGCAAAAGAAAAGAAGGTGGAAATAAGATCGGTGCTAGCAATGCAATTTTACCAAATTTCAGAGATTAATTAAGAAAACATGTCAATTGTCAATATGTCAAGGCTAGCACTTGAAAACATGTGCAGTCCACCTGTGCAGTCAGTCATGCAGTCAGGTGTTATTGGGTTACACAGTAAATTTGGAAATTCCTAGAAAGAAGGTCATCAAGCAGCCTAATGCATTTAAGAGTCAATTTTCCTGAAATACTGGGAGACAGATACCAATATAGTTTTCTAAACTGGTATTGTCAGGAGTGCAAAGGTTGTCAGGAGTGACTCAAAATTATGGCTGCCTTTCTGAAAATCTTTCAAGTTTGAATCTTAGATGAATGTTGAGTGTACAGATATCACCATCTATTAATCTGCTCCAAGAGGAGCAAGACTTGTTTAAATATAATGTATTTGATTACATTATACTGCTGGTTTTCAAGCTATTCCTGATCTTAATGTGTTGAGAAACTACATACAACTATTACTTTAAATATCTACTACTATTTTTTTTGAATAATAGTTTGTTCTTAAGTTAAAAATCCATACACAATAAATTCCTGTAGTAATCAGGATTTGGAATAAAAGGCATGTAGGTGTGGTTTTAAATATAGAAAGTTCAGTTGTAGTTCATCTTTAATAGAGGATTACAGCTGTACATTGCTTTTGAATATTGAATATTGAATACATTGCTATTTGAATAACCAAACAAGAATTATTTTATTTTTCTGTTTCCTGCGGAGCAGCTTACCACAAAAGCATCTGTATGTTCATCAGATTCTATTTCCACATCATCTTGAACCTGCTCCACTGTTAGGTCTTCAAGAGGTTGAGGCTGCAAATCAAAACGCTGAAGTAAGTATATCCACATATCTAATATGTTTAATACCTTTTTATTACTGCTGTTAACACAATGTTGTATCTAATTTAAAATAAATGAGTGGAGTACCTTTTCTTCCATTTCATAATCCACTCCAAATATAGGGTTAGCTGAATAAACTCTGTGAAGTGAATTAATTTCTTTCACTGCCTCCTGTAGTTTCTCCACAGGGTCTACTTTAAAACCAAGTACATATCCTCCACTCTATATAGCAGAGAAAAAAGAAGACATATATTTATCAGTGTTGCTTAGTTAAACAACTTTTTCCGCTTGACAGGGATTCACAGTTTAATGATAGCAAATTTCAGTTTGCTGATAAAACATTATCTGTATTTTGGCATTAGCTTATTTTCATTCTGCCGCTTAAACCATGGGTGAAATAAAAACAATGACAATGTTTCTCTATGAGGTAAATACGCTTTTAACTGTTAGCCCATTATATAAATGGGGAACAAACTTTTTACACAGAAAAATAAAAGCAAACAAGGGTGGGAGAAACTCAGAAGTGATACTAATGATTTATTCCTAGCTACTCAGCAAATGTTTAGTCTGTTAGATCTTGATGTTGTTATTAAAGATGCTTTCAGATACAGTAAATAAATTTTGCTGAACTTTTAAAAGAAAAAAAAATCCCTATTAAAAGCTTTTCTGATTAAGGTCAAATTGAAGAAAAATTATTTTGTCTTTTACAGCAAAACAGACAAGTGGAAAAGATTAAAAATAGTGGTCTTAATTAAGTATAGAAGTAATTAGATCCCAAAGATAACCTGTCAGAAGACACTGTTTTCAACAGTTATTTTACTTTATTTTAACTAGCCATGGTGGCCTATTGTTGCTTCACTTAGAGAAACCGTAACTCACAAGAGCCATATTGACCCTTAACATACAGACATTAAGCAGCACAAAGAGGGTTTTTTAAAATTGTGTTCAAAAGGAAACATGGAAGGAACACTAGTACCATAAAAGTAGCCCTGTAAAGTTTCAGAATTAGAGAAATATTATATAAAAATGTATATATATATATAAAAATGTAACCAATGAAAAAAGGCTATTACAGCTTCTTACCTGCTGAGAACTCTCTATCACAAGCGCTAAGCCAAACTTTGAGTCTCTTATTTTTATTGAACGCTAATGGTAAAGAGGTAAAAAATGTTTGTTAAAAATTTTGGAATTACTTGATTAATATCTGCTTTATCTATTTTTTAATTTTCAGGTTTGTTTTGTGTTTTTTTTTGTTTTTGTTTTGNGGAAGCTTGGCTGTCAGCATTCCCTCCCACTTACCATTACAAATCTGAACCCCCGAACCTCAGGGAAAAGTGTTTTTATCAAAAGTGATAACAGTGGTTAACAGTTCATTTCTGAACTGATCATTAATCCCAGTGTATGTAGGTGACATGAAGCATCATAGTAAATAGTTTGAAAATTGGAAATGAAAATTTCAACCTGCCCATGAAAGTCCCCAATTAATCTGGACAGAAAAAAATTCTACCCTGTGGTTGATGCTGGTAAGACTAAATTCCTCCCTGACTGTGGGACACGAAATACTAATTTTGGCGAGCTGGGAGTTTTAACTGAAGACTTGAACTTATGCCATTTCATTTTGAAAATGATTGTTTTAAGATACTTACAATTTGTAGATACGGTATGCTGACATTAAAGCTGTCATTCATACTTGCATGCCAAACTATTCTCACATTAGTAATAAAAAATGTTCCCAAATTTCCCTATTAAAGAAAAGGTATGTTAGAACTGCTTTGAAGTATAGAGCCTTTTTTCCACACACGATGATTACTGCTATCCATTTAAACAAGCAGGATACAGCTTCATCTTTAATTCAATAAGAGTCTGATTCTTTCCCACCAAAACTGGTCGAAATGCTTCTATTGATTGCAAGGAAGCAAGATCCAATCTTTAAAGAATACAGCACCCAAGTGGCGAACATAGCTGGGAGTACCTATTACTGCAGCAAAGCGGGATCAAATCACAGCACAGCAGGCCTCATGGGAGTACATGAAGCATCTGAGAGTGTTCTTAACTGTACAGATCTGGAATTGGCATATAGCGTAAGTGTAATGGCATGTGGGTTAAACTTAGGCAATTGTGGAGATGTGTGCCAAGGGAATGTAGAGGAAAGAACTTTTTAGCTTGTCAGGATGGATCCTATTTCCATTCTGGACTAAAATTGCACAGGCAGAAATAACAGCTCCCATTTTGTTTTATGGCTCTGGGAAATACTTGCAACTAATACTCTGTAAAATAATAGAAATGTTTTCTATTTTTTCCTTAAAATCTTTATTTTTCCATGTTTTAAGACATAGATTCCTATTCCAGTATTTCCAGTTTCCAGTAATCAAAAGACAACATAGTCTTACATTGCAGTCACAGCTGCACGTAAATACACAAATATTCAGCAGAGCACTTAGTAAACAACATGATTGTCTTTCAGGATGATACGGAGCTTTAGACTCATAAATATATCTTTTTAACAGGAACTGTATGTCTAGTTCCTTGCATATTAGCCAAGTCATGTAGACTTCTGGTTGCCAAAAAGAGACTTTGTTGTACTGAGTAGCAAATATATGGGGTAAGTTTCTCCGCATGCATCAGCTGATGAACTGAATTAAGGGTAATCCCTCTGAGGTTACAAAACTATAGTAGTACAATTGCTAGATGAAAGCCAAAACATTTTAACTTTGCTGTAGTCAACATAGTCTCATTTTTCACTATACCTGGTCACTTGATAAATTCCAAACTCCATTGATTTTATCATATATTTGCTCTTGTGGTAACAATCTCAGTTGCTTGTTTTGAATCAATGCACTTCTCAGCTTCAGATCACGATACATTTTAGAAGTTTCATAAGCTCTGCAAAAAATAAAAAATACACATTACCATTTCGGTGTTTTCTATAATCTTTACTGTTTGTTTTAGCACCAATATAAAATGTTGTATATTTTCAACTTTTCTTATCACAATGTTGCACAAAAATGAGAGTACTATTAAAACTTCATCAACATAAAACATTATATTTCAGCTTTCCTTAATGAAGTTATCTTTAAACTTAAAAGGGTTTTTTTGACATGTGTTTTGATCTCCTGTGCTGTTCATGTGTATACTGTTTTTTTCTTTTCCTTAAGATAGTAATCTCCCAGCCTCTATTGCAAAGCATAAGTCTTCTGGGTCCCATGTTATATCTAGTATGGACATCAGGAATCCTTTATTTTTCAGTGCTGATTAAGTCACAAACATCCAATATACGTATGTCAGTATTCCTTAGCTCTTAAATAGAAACCTATGGTAATGTATTATGCATACACTCATTCAGATGACTTATCTTTAGGTGAGAAACATAAATAGTTTTGTAGTCAATTAGAGTACTGACCAGGATTTAACTCTTGATTTCCATTATATGGTCCAAAATTATGGGAAATTATTATAGACAGAAATTATAGCTAGAAAATGCACACTGAAATTAGCTCTTTTGTACTTTTATTTGTTCAGATGATAGTTTATACACACAGGGTGTATAAACTGTGATAAATGACTGGTATTAATACACATGAATTTTCATTACGCACAGTTATCTACTAGAATTTGTGATCATTCTCTCCCTTCCTTCCAGAGACTGTGTTCTCCTCTTTTGGGAAAGTTTTCTGAATGTTAAATATGGGCAGTTTTATACTTGGTCCATCAGCAGTAGTAATCCCACATATTTGATTCATTCAATTTTGTAAATGAATAAACACTATTTTAAGTATGCTACCTGTGTACAGCAATAACTGAAGTGAAGAGTCTGGGACTCCCGGGGACAACATTGGTAAATATGAACTCAAACCGTGTATTGTTACATTTAGTCAATATATACAGCGCTTCTGTCTGTCCTCGTAATTTCTGGAATGAAAAAATGAAATTTAACATTTTGACAATATAGTAGCTTGACTGTACAGGCAATAAATAATCTTGACATATTTTCTAAATTCTTGTTCTAAATAGTGTATCTGAAGGTGTAATCCTGATTCTATCACTGATCTACTGCTGTCTTCAACTGAACTAATTTTTTTTTGAGAAATTAGCAGTTCCATCAACAGAAGAACTAATGAAGCCTGCCTGCTCTACATTTGCAATATCATGACTGAAATGGTATTTTTGGCTTTGTTACCATGTGGCTGCCCAGGGAACCTACATAATCTCCCTGCTACTTCTTTGCTGCAAGCCAAACAAATGGCTTCACAGTTCCGTGCAGTTCAGGCTATGTATTTGAGAGCTTTCTTCCACAAAATTAGTGCCTCTCTAGACCTTTGTTAAATTTAGATACAATAAGCCAACATGTGCTTGGCTTACCTAGAGGGGAGAAGAATCACCAAACAGTGTGATTACATGAGTTTTACTGCCTTAGGAAACTGACTAAAACCACATTCCTACAGAAATGTAAAACTCTCTCAACTTTTAAAACTAAACTTCCATTACTATTCTATTACTGTTCTTGCAAGCAAACTTTCAGGTTATTGTTGATATAATGCAATCAGTATAAACAATGACTTACATCTTCTTTTCTTATTTTTAAAAGTATTTTTTGAAACTTACTGAGTTGGCAGTTCTTGTAGTTATATTTATAATGCAGTTGTAACCAACAGCTAAAAGTTAGGGGAGAAAAAAAAAGAACAGTTTTGAGAACAAGAAAAAATAACAGCCAAAATTACAGAGTACAATATTGAATTTTATAGCACAGCTTTGGATGCTATTTGTGAGAAATACACATTGTGGTTAGTGGTCTGGGCCCTCATCACAAAATCAAAGACTAATTTAAGCTGGAAAGGACCCTGGGAGGTTGTTTGGTCCAATGCTCTTCTCAAAGCAGGACCAACTCTATCTGGCTGCTCAGGGTACTCACCAATTGAGTTTTGAATTTTTCCAAAGGAGATTCCACAGCCACTCTGGGAGCCTGTTCCACTGTTTGACTGCCATCATTGTGAACATTTTTCTCCCACTATCTAATCAGAATGTCCCTTGTTTCACCGTTTGACTGTTGCCTTGAGAAGGTCTGTTTCATTATGATGTTGCTCGTAAATTTTACCCTTATAAATAAAACTTTCTACATTGATATAATATCGTGTAGAAGAAAAGCTAAGGATATGACAAAGAAAAAAAGCAGCAAAATGGAAAGTATAAATGGAGAAGAAACAAAATGAAGATGAAAAAAGTTATAAATTTCACTTTGCCTCTTCTACAGTAGTGCTCTGATACAAAATAAAACCAGAAACAATCCCAGCCATTCTTCCTAAAACAAACAGATGGAATAAGATGATGCTGGGCTAAATCTGAATGCCAATGACAATCCTGCTACTGATACCAACAGTAGCACAGCCAGGTTTCAAAAAAAAAAAAAAAAAAAAAAATCAAAACAAAACTAGAATTTGCTTTGGGAACACTCTGCTTCTCCAAAAGCTCTGATGTGACAGCAGTAATGCAGATAAGAATATTCAGTCTTTACAGAATTTATACTTATGAAAATACCAGAAAAAGACTATTTCCTAGGTTGCTTATGAGAAATTTTCTAAAACTAAAAGAAATAGCAATGGTCAAAAATGGCATCCAATAAAATATTTTTTTCTTGTCTATATATTCCCTTAATGTAAGAAATAATCCATTATCTTGAAAGCTAGAGAGTATTTTAAACTCTAAAAGCCACTGGTTAGACTTTCATGAGCTTCTACAGGGCTAAACTACTCTACAGGTTTCTTTGTAATCTCCTCTAAAAAAGTCTATTCTAAAACTTAAATACACAAGCAAACAATTTTTTTTTTAATTTTTATAAATACATATTAAAATATCAGTCTGTGTGCGCGCACTTGTATGTGACTGCATGTATGAGATAGCAAAGCCAGAAGAGCAAGTAAGCAGAAGGCATAAGTTTATATATATTATGAACAGAACACAAATTTTCAATCTTGACTGGCTATTGGGAACTGAGCACTGGAAATAACGTGGGTACAAAGTAAGTGCATCCTGCCCCTGTTTCAGCAAATTAAATTAAATATGAGTAGACCTGCTAGCTACTCATACAGTTAAAATCAGAAGTTTATACAGAGCTTACAATCGTAAATTTGGAAAGGCAGGTACTTGTGGGGAATAAAAACTATAGGACAACACAGAATGTGAATAAACAGGTGGCAACAAGAGGTACAAGTAAAGCAAGGTGTGAAGAAACTCAAACTTTTGTTTCTTTCTAAAAAAACAAATGAATCCCACATAGGCCAAATGAAAAATATGTCTGAAGTACTCTTCAACTTCTATTCTGAGAAATTAACATTGAATATTAATATTTTGCTTTGAATTATTACAACAGTTCCTAGATTACAAATAGATTAATTAGTAACAGTTTATTTCAGACTGTATGGAGCAACAGAAATATACTTTACTATTCTGTACTGTGATCAATACTACTGTGAAAGAATAGCGTGCCACCACAAAGGAAACACAAAATTTGCAGTTGTTTAACAGATGATACTTACAGAGATTGACTCTGGGTAATGACAATGAGCGCCAAATAATCCGCAAATTTGTCACAAGCAGTCTACCTGTTAATAAAGAGTGTAGATATTTTTAATCTGCTTAACTTCCATTAAATTAAATGTTCCATTCTATAGTACATATTTACCTCTAGTTTTGAAACACCAGAATATTCCTTCCCCTTGATAGGAAAGAGAAGAAAAGCACAGGACACCCCAGCAAAAAAAAAAAATCACTAAACTGTTTTTTTTTTAATGCTATGGGAGAAAATCCAGCAAGGAACAAATGAAACAACCTCTAATATATACCAGCATTCCTCAAAACCAAACCAAAACCAGTTACTGATTTCACATGCCCCTGCCTATGGTAAAAATGCAGAGACACAATCAGTGCAGAACTGCTCTAGGGAGGAGAGGGGAAGGCAGTGAGTTAACTATCGCAGCTGTCTTCATGAATAACCTCACCCCTTTATGTCACATGCAAATTGCTTCGATTCTGTACCCAGTACAGCAACACATCCAACCCCAGGAAGGGTCATCTCAGCATGCTGGCAGCTTCATGCCCTTGCACACTATATATATATTCCTCACTGATTCAGTTTAAACCAGGTTAAGAAAAATTGAGCATTGAACAGGATTACAGCAGAAGATCACCACAATATTTATAAATGGATTATTCTTACAAGGCTTTCAATTCTAAGCAAATTCTGAGACAAGATTATCACCTTCCTGTAACTATGAACAAAAGATCCTATTTGAAAATACTCCAAGGGGAGATGGATCTGTGAAATAGGCAGGATCTATTTTCTCCAACAGACAATTGATACCGAGTTCAATGGAAACCAGACAGGGCTTTTGTGAACCTACACAGGCTAAATATTAGAAAGTTTACAATTTCCCTGAGTATGCAGTTACCTCTGTCTCCATTGTTTCCTTTGGTATCTTCAACAGACTCTAAGCAGTCTATAAGGACCTCTCCAGGTCTCATTTTCATTTGTCTAAAATTAAAAAAAGAAGGAAAAAATTACCTAATGAAAAATAGTTTAGATTTATCCTCAAAAAGAAAGCCATTTCTGTTTCCCCACTTAGCTTTCCTTTCTCCTTTTTTTGCTTAGCATATCATACAATGAAAAATACACACACACAAATCAACATTATATACCTGAAATTTTTATCACTACATCTGGCATATGAAAAATATTAATAGCTGTATTACTAAATTATAACAGTAAATAAATCATTATCTAGCAAGTGTGACCAAGCAACCGATACCCCAAAATAGGGAGCAACTGTGAAAATGGGGGGGAAAGCAAAAAAGTTGCATTCACATCATTTTTTAATGGATAGAGTTTGTTGACTCTTGCTGTCCTTTTAGGTCATAAGGAGTGGAGCTCAGGAAAGAACAGATACCAGTAAAGGAAGTATCAGATATATACTGACATGTGAAATGCTCTGCTAAATTATCCACAAAGGGTGTGGTTTGGTGTTTTGGGGTTTTTTTTTGTATTTTGCTTGATTTAACTGGTCTAACCATTTAATTACACAACAAGAAATGCAGTGTGAAATTTTCCTGAATTGTAATTATATCATGCAAAGCAGCCAAAACTCTTCAGTGTGTTAGCATGACAGGAACAAAATGCATTATCAGGAGGGCAACTCCATGAGATACTACTGGAGAGCAGGATTGAGACAGTAGGTACGGACTCAAATATACATCACCAGAACAGCACAAAAGATATTAGACAGAGGAGGTAGCAAGAATAGTAACATTGGCATTAAAGAAACTATGAAAGCAGGCTCTGTCTACATGAAAATAAGACAGAACTGCTTAAACAGACAAGATAAAATTTCATGTTTCTAAATTTACTGCAGCGGCATGTCTGAGGGACAAGGGGTAATCTCAGAAGGGTCAACTGAGTAGAAGGGAGATGGAGCATGACCGTACACTTTCGGCCCCCATCCCTGAAATCACCACCAACCAGCTGCTAAATCGTAGCTCCGTGTTACAGAAGCCCTGCAGGATTTTGCCACAGACACCAGAGCAGGAGCGTTACGCCTGAGACAGGGCTGCCAGCCGAGGAGAGGTGAGGGCGGCGGTGGGTGAGGCAGCACTGCCTCCACGCGGACGTTCGGGACAACCCTTCAGCCCTGTCCCCGCAGAGGCGGCGCTGCCACCGCCCGTTCCCGTGAGCTCAGGCTGCCAACACCACGGCAGCGGCACCGAGCCCTCCTTACCAGTGACAGGTACCGTCCCCTCAGACACACACCTAAAGTTTGTTTTTACTTCTCAGCGACAGGTGGTTGGGAAAAGAACACCCTGCCCTCGGTCCTACACCGGGCAAACTTTTTGTGTTTTTTTTCCCTTTTATAGACTGAAAACGATGAGTAGACCCCCCACCACTACCACAAACTCCCCAGCCAGCCCGCCTAAGTCTCAACGGCCACACAAGCCTTTTCCGCCCTGCCAGGGGGATCCGCTACCTCCCGCCACCTCCGCCAGAGCGGGACGGCTCCCAGCATGCACAGCGCCACTAATGGCGGCCGCGCTCAGCCTACTGAGAGACAGCGCTCAGCCTACGGACAGGCGCCAGCCGGGCCCGAAAGTCCTGCTGTGAGGGGAGGGCAGGGGCAACGACACTCACTGCGGGGAGATGTCGAAGCGGACATCTCTGTCCTCCCACAGCACGTCCAGCACCGCGCTCATGGCTGGCGACCGCGGGGCCGCGCGCCGCTCCCTCCGCCGAGTCCGCCCGCCGCCGTGGCAACGGGGGCGGTGCCTCGCGCTCCCGCCGCGATCGGGATTGGATGCGGCGCTGCACGTGGCGGGGGGGAGAGGGGGGAGAGTCCGCGCTGCCGCCCGCCCTTAGCCCTGCCCCCGGCTCGACTGAGGTAGCGGTCGCGGGGGTTGGGCCCGCCGAGGGGATGGGCTGTATCATAATATTTTTAATTTGGGATCACTTTAAATGTATATGTAGCTGAATTTTAGCTGCCGTATCCCACCACTTTCGAATAAAAAAAATACTCTAAATAAGTACGGCTCGTAGGAAGAAACTTGCCCTGTGACAGTCCTTTCCCTGGAGCTGGCCCCTGACTGGGTGAGGGGCCCGCCGCCGCCCGGCCGCCAGTCCGTACGAACGCCGTGAAGCGCAAAAGGCCGTCGGCGCCGCTCGTCCCTCGGCCTTTCCCTCCTCCCGCGGCCGGGCGGGCCCTGGGTCGCTGCTGCGGCCCCGGCGGGAGAGCGGCCGGGGGCTCTTCAGGTAGGAAGGGTAGCGGGTGTGCGGCTTCAGGCCAAATTCTTTTTTTGTTGTTGTTGTTGATATGCTGAACTTACCATTTGTTCAGGAAAGAAACCCCCACAAATCCAACCAAAAGTGATTGTCGGGTTTTACATGCAGGAGTGCCTAATCTGAGATGTTCAGTCTTGTTAAGGGCTGTGGCAGAAATCCGGTTACATCATCAGGAGCTCATTACACAGTGAGTGTAATTTAGCTGTGAGGTGATTTTTTACTCCTGTAAAGGTACCGTTATCCATATTCTGTCCTCTCAGTAAACCCATAAATGTTTTATTAGAATCAAGCTTTTAAGTATATAAGTAATAGGAAATACATCATATACAGGCAGACATAAATGTAAAAAGCACTATGGTAGTGACGAGCGATAAACTCAGTGCTGCATTTGATGTTTTGAACATAAGTTTAAAAAGTTTTTTAAGAAGGGTGAAAATACTAAAATGCATTTAAAAATTGGACTTGGCTTTCAGAAGAGAAACACATATCAAGGACCACCTTGGACATGAACTAACCTAATTTAGTGATGCCAGCTATTGATATAGTCACGCATATAAATATGTGGATGTATTTTAACTGCATTTGTCATGTATCTTGCTAGCTAATGGAAACTGAGGAAAGCTTACAAAAAAAAGGACTAAATGTAACTCTGATGTGATTGGGAAAGGTGGGCAGCAGAGCCGCCTCCCTGTCTTGTGACCCAGACAGCACGTAGACCACAAGTTGATGAATTTGCTGCATTTATCTGTACTGAATAGTAATCTGCACGTAATTTGGAAATTGATATTTTATGCTTGAAGTATTAAAATAGAATTTGTGGGAACAATTTTGCTTAAAAAAAGTGAAGTCTTCATTGCAGAATCCGTGCCACATATCAGATTTCTGTAACAGAGAGAAAAGAAATTACATAATTTTAATGACCAAAGATTGCTTTCCAAAGACATATATATAATTTAAAATGAGGTATAGTTGGTGATTGTACAATGGCAGTATTTAAAGATCTAGGTGAAGGAAGGGCAATTACTATACCGGTCTTGCTATACCTTAGTAAAGAGAAAATTATGTGCTGTTGATACTGCTGAAAAATTGCTATTTTGTTATGTAAGAACTACATCATACAACATATGCAAAAAGAATAGGTGGACTAGGTAGACTTTTTTTTTTAATTAGTGAGCATATGACTTCATAATGTTAACATTCTTTAAATTAGTAGGTTTGGTTTTACATACCACGCTGCATACTTGATAACAAATCCAAACAATCAATAGCTTCAACTTGCTCATTATTAATGTAGAGATAAATTCCTACCTCCAGAAACAAGTACACAAGCCTCTCTGCATTCCTCTTCACTCTCAAAGCGGTTTGCATTTCCATCGCAGCCACCATACCAAAACTGAGCACAAGCATTGGCTTGTTTATCATAATACCATTTTATGATATAAACACGGCATGGCCCTTGATCCAGCCTTAACTTGCACCGGAGGTCTAGGATACTTTCTAAAATAAATAAAAAAATGAATAGAAACAATTCAGTTTGTAAAAGTCAATTGTATGGCATAGATTTTAACTTTTAAACTCTGATTTATTTTTTTTTTTGGGTAATGTTATACAGCAGTTTAATATTCACTTTTACTTCTAAAGATGTTAGCATTGAAGGCAAATTAAAAGTGCATCTTAGTAGGTCAAATAAACTGTTCCTTTACTGGCATGGTTCTAGTAACTCCAGAAATAATAGTATTATGGCTCCACATACAAGAAGAATAAACAATATGAATCTGATAATTTTGAAATCTAATAATTATCAGCAACCAGTCTTGTGAGCAACCCAAAATCGTAAGCCAAAGAGCTGTAAACTAGTTGCATCTGCTATTTTGGAACCAGAAGTATCACCATCACCCTTCTGCAGTATGTTGCTTCAGTACATTAGTTCTCTTTGTGGTGTGGAGGAAGAGGCATTAAAGTAGTGAGAAAAATATAAAACTTTAGTCTTTCTTTTGTAAGATATTTGTGCTACTTCCGTAACACAATGGTCGTAATTATGTACATACTAGTTAAGTTTGAATGTGAAGCTTGTTGGTCTAATGATTCCTACAGATACGCATTAGAGGACTGTGACATACTAATCTAGTCTCACTCACTTTAATAATGCCATGAGATAGAGAACACTTTTCCTTCAAGTTTAATGTTGTGACATCAATATTCTGTCTTTGGCAACTAGTATTTTGATATTTGGGAAAAAAAAAAAA